>JAODAL010018387.1:0-74939 GCA_025379985.1 Phyllomedusa bahiana
TCACCCTTCATATTGTCTATGGGCTACATGCCCGCCTTCCCCTCCCAATGCCTTCTGCCTCCAAGGTTCCTGCAGTGGATACCCTGGTTCGGGACATGACAGCCATCTGGGAGCAAACTCGCCAGTCCCTTCAGCAAGCGACTGCCCGCATGAAGTCGCAGGCGGACAAGAAGAGGAGACCACCCCCGACTTTTGCTCCAGGTGATCAGGTGTGGCTGTCTGCCAAATACGTCCGGCTCAAGATTCCCAGCTATAAGCTAGGTCCACGGTTCCTGGGGCCATTTGAGGTGTTACAGAGGATCAATCCGGTGGCCTATAAGCTCCGGCTCCCTCCTACCAGGCGTATCCCTAATTCTTTCCATGTCTCCCTGCTCAAGCCTGTGGTACTCAATCGCTTCTTTCGGAAAGCCGCCTCCTCTCCCCCTGAAGTGGAGGCCTCCAACGTGTTCACTGTGAAAGAAAATCTGGCTATGAAGTCTATCAGAGGGAGGTGACACTTTCTCATTGATTGGGAAGGATTAGGGCCGGAGGAGAGATCTTGGGAGCCGGAGGACAACATCTTGGATCGTGACCTGCTAAGGCAGCTTCTTCTTTCCAGAAAGAGGGGGAAGTCTAAGGGGGGGAGGTACTGTCACGGGTGGTCCCACAGCCATGGGTCGGGCTGCGGGCGAACTCGTGTCTGGCCCGTGCCCCCCTGCTCCGGGGCGAATAGCGCCGCGGTCCGCAGGTCGGGCCGCGGGCGCACTAGCCCCCCGAGCATTTCCACTTACCCAGCCACGCTCCTGTACCCGCACTGCTCTCCGCCGGCTGCTGTGCGTGCTCGCGCCACCTAGTGCGCACGTGGTACTTCTTTGAAATTTAAAGGGCCAGCGTGCCAGTAATTGGTTATTGCTGGCCGCTGGTCCTATATAAGGTTACCGCCCTGGCACTTCCTTGCCGGATCTATTGTGCCCCTAGCCTTTAGAGAAAGCGTTCCCAAGTGCGTCCTAGTCTTTTTCGGTGTTCTGACCCTCTTGCTATGTCTCCTGACCTCGAACCTTTGCCGCCTGCCCTGACCTTACCGCCTGTCCCCGACTACGTCTACGCCTCACGATTTTGTACCACGCAAACAAGTCATGTCAGTGGAAGCGACCTGGTAGTTTCCCGCTGCAGCAAGTCCATCCCGCTTTGCAGCGGGCTCTGGTGAATACCGGGTGCAACTTAGACTCCGCTCCCTGGCGTGGCTTACACCATCGCTTGTGGTGGTCCAGCGGATCCACTACCGCTGTCCGTAACAATAGTATATACATTTGCCATAAGCGTTTAGGAAACGTAACCATTAACTTTCGCATAATACATGAACACATGTAAAAACTATAAACATAATTCATTTCCATTTCAGCACTTTAAGGCACATTTCCTTAAAGTGCCTATTTAAGAAGAAAGCAGTGTTAGCGTTCACTTATATATTTTTGCCATGGTTATAAATATGGATTGGCTACATGGGAATGGGACTAATCCATGTCCTGTCTATCAGACAAAGTTTCCAAACTGGAATGTGGATGGAAACTCAAACTGGATATAATACTCAATAATTTTTTTTCTGCCGTGTGGATTTCATATCCACAAACAGAAACATCTGCACTGTACTAAAGATTCAAAATAGGATGCAGATTCCCAACAGAATGCACCTGGGTTCAGCACCAAAATATTTGTGACATCCCACTGTGTAAACAAGATCATAGGCATCTTCTATTTCGGTTTTATCTGATTCTGTGTAGCTCCACCATTTAACATTTTCTATCACAAAATATATCAGTTGAAGATATTACATTTCTTCATTTTGTGTCCTAGACAAAATGAAGTGCCTGTTGTATAAAATCTGCCCTTTATAGGTTACTTGTATAGACATCAAAGTAAAAACCATATTAATGAAACCTGGTTTCTGACATATCAAAGGTTTGTGAGCATGTATATATTGTTTCCCCATTTTGCAGGAATATATGCTTACTTTATTTAGGTTTTTGTGTAACAGTATCCTCCATGCCTTAATGTGTGCAGATATTGATGGTCTTAAAATAGAAACAGCTCAAGCTTTAAGCCAATAGTCTGTTTCAACTGTCAGCGCATAAAACATGAAGAAAGCACATATTCCTAAAATGAAGATGAGTAGTGAATTGATAGAATTCAAATGATAGCCTCAGAAGGATTTATTATGCTGGATACGCACATTAGCATTCAATATGTTGTATGTCTCTCTTGTTTTAGGTTTCTAGCCTTCATAGGTATTAAAACACTAATAAAAACATATAAAAGTTGTTGATTTATTTGGAACTCAAACACTAGAAAAGGCAATTTTGGGATCTGACAAATGATCCTAGTTTTTATAGTTAAAATAATTTTTTGTTATACCACAGAACAGGTGAGACTGCATGTATGCTTGATGAAAATTGCTTAAACATTTTAAATGTATGTATTTTAGAATGTTTTTATTTTTGCATTTTTACGTTTTACAGGTTTAATGTCATTGCTAAGGAAAACACTGATGTTCATTTTTCTTCTCAGCCTCTGGAAATACCTACCTGAGATTATTTATTCTTTACTGAATTGAAAATGTCGTAAAGAGCCCTGGATTTTGCAAACATTGTGTACTCATGATTAATTTATAATGCAGAGGAATATGTTTGTATTTTGAAAGTAATGCATTACTATAGAGATATTCAGACTTGTGTAGAGTTTGGTAAAATAATGTGGTTATAACAGAAATGCAAAATGTCAAATCCAATAAATTTGCATTTATGGGCTAAAACTATGTTTGGTTAATCTGTACAAGTTCAGTAAAAAATTTTCAAAATAAATTAGTTATATGTAGAAGAGCTTTCAAATGTGTGAAGCATCAGCAGCTCAACACAAGGATTTATAATTGAAGTGATAAATAATAAACATTTTCACCATTTATCATTATTAAAAATTCTGTACCATTTTTGTTTTAGTTGCTACCTTTGTAATCCATAGTGTACAGCGCATCTCTAGGGGATACGACCAGTGATGAGAGCTCCTCGGTCCTGGCCACACATGCTCAGACATCACCACTCCTTTAACCCCATAAGGACCCAGCCCATTTTGGCCTTCCTGACACAGCCGTATTTTTGTAAATCTGTTTGTTCACTTTATGGTGAGATAACTTTTGGACACTTTTACCTATCCATGTGATTCAGAGATTGTTTCCTCGTGACACATTGTGCTTTAAGTTAGTAAGAATTTGTGATCCATACAATCCTTGCTTGTTTGTGAAAAATATCAAAATTTCATGAAAATTTGGAAAAATTTGTCATTTTGAAAGTTCCAAAATTTCTGTGTGCAAGACAGATAATTATTCACCACAAAATAGTTTATAACTAGCATCTACCATATGCCTACTATAGGTTAGCATAATTTTTTTTTTTTTTTTTTATGACATTAGAGGGCTTAGAAATCTATTTGTAATTTCTCACATTTTCAAGAAAATTTCCAATATACATTTTTTTAGGGACCCGTCCCGTTCTGACGTGGCTTTGTGGGACCTGCATGTTAGATACCCCCATAAATGACTCCATCTAAGAAACTAGACCCCTTGAAGTATTTACAACAGTGTTTAGGAGGTTTGATAACCCTTTAGGTATTCCACAGAAATTAAAGCAAAGTGGAGGTGAAATTTCAAAATTTCACTATTTTTGCAGATTTTCAATATTTATCCATTATTTACTGGAATACGGTAAATGTGACTAGGTAAATGCAACATAATATCAATTCTCCCAGGTCTGCCGTTTTTAGAGATATCCCATATACGGCCCTAGTGCATTATTTGGCTCAACCATAAGCCCCAGAATAGGAGGAGCACCTACTGGACTCTGGGGTCTCATTTTCAATACGATTTTATTTAGGTGCCATTTCAGGTTTGAGGACACCCTAAGGTGCTAAAACTTAATAAACACCCCTAAAAAGACCCCATATTGGAAACTACAACCCTTAAGGAATATATCCAGGGGTGCAGTGAGTGTATAGACCCCTCAGGTGATTCACAATTTTATTTTTAGCATTAGGCTGTGAATATTAAAAAAAAAGTTTTTCCAATAATCTGCAATTTTAGCTTAAAATGTTTTATATTTACATGGAATCCTGGAAAAAAGAACCCCAAAATTTTGTTAAGCACATTCTTCCAAGTTCGGCAATACCCTACATGTGGGTGTAAACTGCTGTTTTGGCGCATGGCAGGGTGTACAAGGGAGGGAGCGCTATTTCGCTTTTGTAACGCAGATTTTGGTGGGTGTCATGTCACATTTGCAACGTCCCTAAAGTAGCACAACAGGTGAAACCTTCCAGAAGTGGCCCCATTTTGGATTCAACACCCTCAGGGATCTCATCTAGGGGTGTACTGTGCATTTTGGATGCACAGGTGTTCCATAGTTTTTTTTAGCATTGGGCCATGAAAATGGGGGGAAAAAACGCAGTTCGGTCATTGTTTTTTGGCTTTCAATTTTACAGCGTTCGCCGTGCAGTGTAAATGACCGGATAACTTTACTATGGAGGTTGGTACAGTTACATTGATATAGATTTTGTATAGTTTTTTCTGTTTTATTACTTTTACACAATAGAAATATGTCTATAAAAAATTGCGTTTTTATGTTGTCCTATTCTGACAGCCATAACTTTTTTATTTTGCAGTGTGCAGAGCTTTGTATGGGCTTGTTTTTTGCGGGATGAGTTGATGTTTTTATTGGTACAATCATGGGGTGTATAAGACGCTATGTTCACTTTTTATTAAGGTTTTTGTGAGACGTTTTGAACAAAATACAGCAGTCTTGGTAGTGTTTTTTATTTTTATTTTTCATAGCGGTCACTGTACGGTATATATGACATGCTAGCAATACTCAGCAGGTAGATACGATTACAGAGATACCAAATTTGTATATTTTTTTTTTGTGTTTTACTGCTTTTATACAATAAAAACACTTTTATTCAACCAGGAAAACATGTTTTTGCATCGCCATAGTCTGAGAGTCATAGCTTTTTAATTTTTCCATGTTTGGAGCTGTATAGGGACTTTTTTTTTGCAGGATGAGTTGACGTTTTTATTAGTATCATTTTTGGGGGACAAAGCTTTTTGATCGCTTTTAAATCCATTTTTTGGAAGGCAGGGTGAAGAAAATACTGCAATCCTAGTAGTGTTTTTTATTTTTATTTTTAACAGCGCTCACCGTGCAGTATCCGTGATAAGTTAGCTTTACTCTTTGGGTCGATACGATTATGGCGATATCCTGTTTATATAGTTTTTTTATGTTGCAGTACTTTAAAAAAAAAAAAAAAAGGGGTTTTAGTGTGTAAAACAATATTTATGCATCGCTGTCTTCTGAGAGCCATAAATTTTTTATTTTTCCGTATACAGAGCTGTGTAAGGACTTTTTTGCGGGATGAACTGACGTTTTTAATTGTTACAACTTTGGCGTTTATAGGAGTTTTTGATAGCTTTTTATTCCATTTTATGTGCTGCGGTATGAACAAAAATCTTAATAATGTGATTTGTTTTTTGGGTTTTTTTTACGGCGTTCAGCGTACGGGTTAATTAGCATGATAGATTTATAGGGCAGATTGTTACGCACGCGGCGATACCAAATATGGGTACTTTATTTATTTTTGATCTTTTTTGGGGCGATTGGCGTTTGTAAAGGGGAAAAGGGCGGTGTACGTATTTTTATTTTATTTTTCGTGTTTGTGTTTTACATGTTTTTCACTTTTTTAACTTTTTTTTACTTTTTCACATTTTTTTTTACTTTTCCCCATAGGGGATTTGAATGAGAGATCTTCAGATCCCTCATTCAATAGGAATCAGTACATAGCTTGTTGCTATGACTGGTTCCTATGACAACTGTCAGTCACGATGCCGGGCCATGCCCACAGGGCACGGCCGGTCATTGTGACGTCACAGACTACCCAGAAGGCATTCTGTGCCCTCCGTGCTGTCTGTCAGAAGGCAGGAGCTGCACGGATCGAGCGATCCGTGCAGTTGCTGCCGCCGACAGAGACGCAGGAGGAGCAATCTCCTCCTGCGTCTCCCTTAGTTATTGCGACCCGATCGTCACGATAATTAAGGGGTTAACCGCCCCCACCCCCACCTCCCGGAGCGATCTCGGGTCGGGGCCGACGCTGCGGGATTTCAGCTGGAATATACAGCTGACACCCCGCACCGATAGTTCGCGCGATCCTCAGGACGTATGCATACGTCCAGGTGCGTTAACCCCCAAACGACCTGGACGTATGCATACGTCTAAGGTCGTTAAGGGGTTAAAGCAGCTTCTGTCAGTCTTTAACCTGTCATGTAATCGCAGACTTTCACTCACTGCTGAGCGAGTGTTTAACCCCAGGTGCTATGATTCGACTCCTTCGATGTCCTTTGTACTCCTTAGTAGTTAGTGAAACTTTGAAAATAAATAAAAAGAAAAAAAGAAAACTTAATCAGGTATGTGCATTGAGAAAAAAAAACACTTGTTTGGTTCCTGCAGGGATTCGAACCCAGAACCCCTATGTTGGAAGGTGGAAGTGCTAACCACTCAGCTACATTGTAGCTATTCACAGATCTGTACATAAACAGACCTTGTTTGACTAGAGGCAGCATACTGTCAGGCTGATGTCAGCCTGCTGGGTCACATGATATGCAGCTCAACCAAATCACACATGCCTCATTTTGAGCACAGTGAAAGCTGAAGCTGGACAAAACATGCATTAAATGCCTTTGTGGCAAAACTTGATATGTCCTAGTGGGATGTGACTTCCCACAAATGGATGTACCAGTACGTCCTGGACATCGTGTGGGATCTCAAGTGGGGCCCGCACAATCACAACATGGGACAAGCTGTATATTGCAGCTGGCCCCATTCTGCATCATCCACGGCTGAAGTGTGCTCAGGCCGCAGGTGATTAACCAATAAGCTGCCGCAATCTATTGCGATCACGAAAGCTAGGGGAATGACAGAAGGAAGGAGCTCTTTCTTTCCCCTTGCAGAACTGCAGAGCGATCGCGACTGCTGATGTTTCACCTCACAGCTCGGGACTGTAAGGCTATGTTCACACGGTGTATTTGCAGGGCGTAATTACGCCCCGCAATTATGCCCTGTGGACCGGGGCGGGAGCGGGGGATGGAGCGGGGGGGCCGGCACTTCGCCGGCCCATAGACAATCACTGCTAGTGGCGCGTATACGCCGCTAGAAAGTGACATGTCAATTATCTCCCCGCCCGGCGGCTTCGCCGGGCGGGGAGAGGAGACGTAATCCATAGTTCTCTATGAGAACTGTGAATTACCGTAATGAATGGGCCGTTTTCGGCCCGTAATTGGCGCACTTCGGCGCGTAATTACGGACCGAAATACGGCCCATTTTAAGCCGTGTGAACATGGCCTAAGAAACACTTCCAGGCTGTGTGAAGATCACTGATTCAAGTCTCATATGAGCACAAGTCCAAAAATTTGAAAGTGCAAAAAAAAGTTTTAAAAAAAGTATGCATATTTGGTACCGCCGCATGCGTAATGGCTAGAGATGGGCGAATCGATTCTAACGAAGTGGAATTCGTTTAGATTTTCAAGAAAACTTAGGTTCTGCAGGAAACCGAAGTTTAGGGTCATTCGCGGGAACGAATTGTCTTTTTTATTGGTAAAATGGCCGTGAGCACATAGCGTGACACGGGGCAGAGACCGGTGGGAGGAAGAAAGCAACACCCTCTATGACATGTGCAGACATGAAGCCAATATGTGACCGGCGGGCTTCTGTGACGTCACTGCCCTATAAATACGGATGCCATCTTAAATTCTCACACTTCTCACAGTCTGTCCTTGCATAAGCATCTAGCTGCTGCTCTATTGAACTCATTGTAAAACAAACTGCTTTTATCAGCGACTGGGGGGGAAAGACTGCCAGAAGTGTGTGTCAGTTGCACACCTGTACCTTAACCAGCGTTCTATATATAGAAGTCATTATAAAACAAACTGCTTTTATCAGCGACTGGGGCCAAAGAGCTTCACAAGTGGTTGTTCGTTGCACACATTTAACGCTACCAGCGTTATCATTTTGTTTTAGTTTGTGGGGTATTCTCCCTAAAGTCCAGGGTGGATGTTTTTCTGCCCCATATACACCTCAATTTCACCTGTTTTTTCTGTAGGGTATTTTATATCCAAGGGTTAATTTCTCTTATTGTTTTGTGGGTTAATTTGGAGTAAAATACAGGGTGTGCATATTTATGTGCCCAATATATGCCTCAATTTCATATTTTTTTTTCTGTAGCCCATTTTATATCCAAGGGTTAATTTCTCTTCTTGTTTTGTGGGTTAATTTGGAGTGAAATACAGGCTGTGCGTATTTATTTGCCCCATATATGGCTCAATTTAATTTTTTTTTTTCTGTAGCCTATTTTACATCCAAGGGTTATGCAACGGTCTGTGGAAGTGGATCCTCTGAACCACCACAAGCGATGGTGTAAGC
Source organism: Phyllomedusa bahiana (assembly GCA_025379985.1). NCBI lineage: Eukaryota > Metazoa > Chordata > Amphibia > Anura > Hylidae > Phyllomedusa > Phyllomedusa bahiana. The sequence continues at coordinate 8,487 of JAODAL010018387.1, forward strand.
CACGCCAGGGAGCAGAATCTAAGTAGGTCCGGTTTTCACCAGAGCCCGCCGCAAAGCGGAATGGACTTGCTGCGGCGGATTGCTACCAGGTCGCTACCCCATGACTTGCTCGTGGTGGCGGCCGAGGTGTTGCGTGGTACAGAATCGTGAAGCAGGCTCGTAGTCGGGGACAGGCAGAAGGTTAGGACAGGCGGCTATGGTTCGTGGTCAAGGGACGGAGGCAGAAGGTACGGTACACAGTAGACAACAGGATACACGGGAACGCTTCCTCTCAAGGCACAGGGCACTATCGATTCGGCAAAGGGTAGTGGGAAGGGGCAGGACTTAAATATGATCAGTGCCCGATAAAAACCAATCATCGGCGCGCTGTCCCTTTAAGCCTGACTGCAGGGAGCAAGCACGCGCACGGCCGGGAGCAGGAGCGTGGCAGGGTAAGTGCTGTGCAGAGCTGGTCCAGGATGTTGTCCTCCGGCTCCCATGACGCCTCTCCCATGAAGCCTAGGTGCGTACGTTTTCCGGACGCTGCGGAAGGAGTGGACAACCCCTGTGAAAATGTTCAGGGCTCCCGCAGTAGAGACACAAGTTCTCATCACATCGTCGCGTAAGTTCTTGCGTTGTCAGGTGGGCTCTGTCCACTTGCATGGCCTCTTCCATGGCTAGCTGTGAAGAAGGCAGTGGAGGCCGAAGAAACACCGGCGCAAGACGGGGTAGAAGACGTGCTCGGCCCGGTTCGTGCTCTTGACGGAGCTCCTCCCATCTCTCCGAGAAACGGATATCAATATGAGTTGCCAGATGGATGAGCTCACTTAGCAAAGACGGAGAGTCCCTGGTGGAGAGGGCATCCTTAATCTGGCTGGAGAGGCCCTTCTTGAACATGGCACACAATGCGGCATTATTCCAAGCCAACTCTGATGCTAGTGTGCGGAATTGCACGGTGTAGTCTCCTACAGAGGAGCTCCCTTGCTGCAAGTTCAACAGGGCGGTTTCGGCAGATGAGACGCGGGCGGGCTCCTCGAAGACACTGCGGAACTCCTGCAGGAATGTCGCAAGATCAGCTGTGACCGGATTGCCTCGGTCCCAGAGTGGAGTCACCCAGGCCAGGGCTTTCCCGGAGAGGAGACGGACCACGAAGGCCACCTTGGACCTTTCAGACAGGAACTGACCAGCCATAAGTTCCACGTGGAGGGAGCATTGGGAGATGAAGCACCTGCAGGCCTTAGGGTCCCCATCAAATTTCAACGGACAACCGGAGTTTAGGGCCAGCGGAAATCCCTGGAACGGCTGCCACGGGAGTAGCCACCGCAGCTAACTGCTGCTGCTGAGTGGCGGGGAGCTGCTGCATCATAGTAGTCAGCTGGTTAAGCTGCTGCGCTTACTGAGCGATCTGCTTAGATTGCTGGGCCATGATGATGGTGATGTCACAGACGCTTGGTAGAGGCACCTTCATCCATGGCTGAATCAAACTGTAACGGTCTGTGGAAGTGGAACCTCTGGAACGCCGCAAGCGATGGTGTAAGTCACGCCAGGGAGCGGAATCTAAGTAGGTCCGGTCTTCACCAGAGCCCGCCGCAAAGCAGGATGGACTTGCTGTGGCAGATTGCTACCAGGTCACTACCCCTGACGTGACTTGCTCGCGGTGGCGGCCAAGGTGTTGCGTGGTACAGAATCGTGAAGCAGGCTCATAGTCGGGGACAGGCAGAAGGTCAGGAGAGGTGCCTATGGTTCGTGGTCAAGGGACAGAGGCAGAAGGTACGGTACACAGTAGACAAGATACACGGGAACGCTTCCTCTCAAGGCACAGGGCACTATCGATTCGGCAAAGGGTAGTGGAAAGGGGCAGGACCAATCATCGGCGCGCTGTCCCTTTAAGCCTGACTGCAGTACTGTGCGCACGCACTCGGGGGAAAGCGCGCGCCCTAGGGGGCGAGCGCGCACGGCCGGGAACAGGAGTGCGCGCCTGCCTGGGAACAGGAGCGTGGCAGGGTAAGTGCCGGGGACGGGGCTGCGGCGTCACCCGCAGCAGGAGACGCTGCAGGAGTGCGGATGCGCCTGCGACCCGATACGGAGGTCGTGGGGGCAGCCGTAACAGGTTAATTTCTCCCCTTGCTTTGTGGGTTAATTTGGAGTGAAATACAGGGTGTGTGTATTTCTGCCACATACATGCCTGAAATCCATCAACTTCAGACCAGTGGGGGTATTTTAATCTGTGGCCAAGAGTTAATTTATTCACTTTTTGTGGAGAATTCTGTGTCAAATCCAGTGTTTGTGTATTTCAGCCCTACATACATCTCAAATCCAGTCTCTTAGGCTATTTGTGGCAAACAGTTAATTCTTTCATTTATTGTGGTGATTCTGTTAAATGCTGATACATGAAGAGTCCCCCACCCCCACAAAAAAAGAGTGGAGAGGGTGTCATCAGTAATTTTGCATTGACGTCAATCATTTTGCCATTCCTTTGATCCTTCAGTGTCCGCTTTCAGTTGGTCAATAATCCATCATTGCTAAAGCCAAAAAGAAACAGGAGTTGAACCCAAAAATAAGTAAATGGAATGTTTGCATGTGTTCTGTGTTTTGTATCCACTCCTGCTTTTGGCTTCCTACTCATCTGACAATCCTGATGCAAACAAAGGACCATGTCATACTAGCCTTATGTCTTCTCCGAAAACACCATTAGTTGTGTTTGTCCTTTTCACTCCTTGTGACAGATTAAAAGAAGGGGAAAACAAAACATAGTGGCAACATCATAGAGTGGTGGAGAGTGGAAACAGCATTAGAAAACCACAGGGTGGTCGATTGAGAGAGTGGTTTGTTGGCAGCAGCATGAGTAGGCCACAGACTGGCACAATTACACAATGTGGAGGTGGCAGCAGCAACAGCAGCAGCATCAGGCTGGATAATCAAAAAATCGTTAATGGCCTTTCTCTGTTCATCAATTTCCCCCTGTTCATTAATTTCTCCCTGTTCATCAATTTCTCCCTGTTCGTAAATTTCTGTTTTTCTCTGTTTATAGTTTCTCTGTTCTGTTTAGCTCAAGAAGGGTGTGCTTGGCGGTGTAGGAATGGCAGAAGTGCATGCAAAGTTTCCTGGCCAGTTCTCTGAACGGTGCAGAGTTCACCGCTTGAAAAGGGAGGGACTGCAATACCACCAACTTGGACAGGAGCACGGTCAGCTTCTGCACTTTGGGATGGCTAGACGCATACTGCTGTCTCTTGGCAATCATCTTGGTGAACGACTGCTGGCACCATGAGTGGACCGGTAGATGATGTAAAAGACAGGCAGTTGTCTTTGGCAGAGGTGGTGGAGCCTTGACTGCCTGAAATGGAAGGCGTGCCACTGGGTGATGCTGCTGTTGCTGTGACAGGATGGCCCCCCACATCTGAGACACGTTTCTCCCAGGCCACTGTATGGTGACACTGCAAGATCCCTGGTCACGTTTTACTTTCTGCCCACAGATTCTACCTAAAGCCATGTTTGCCTCCTCTGGTCTCTTGTCAAAAAACGCCACACCGCCAAGTAGGAGATTTTACCACCAATGCTCCACACTGACTGTCACTGCCGCTGCCTTGGTGAGCTCCTGCACCGCTACTTTCTGGGACTTGCAAAGTGGGTGGTCTAAATCGTGTCCGTTTGGCTACCGACCTCGCACTGCTGCAACCCTGCTGACTTGCCAGCTACGCCACTGCCTGACGCACAAGCTGCCGCTCTCTTCTCATGATGATGATGATGGAGCTCTTCCCTCCAGGGCGGGACGGTGGGTAGTCGAAGGTAGGCGACCGCCTAGGGCGCCACTTCATACCAGGCAGAAAAGGGGCAAAAGGAGGCATGGAGTGGGCTGAATTTTCCATTTGGGGGAGCACTTCATGCCTTGTTTAACTAACTAGGGCACCAGAATACCTTGTCCTAGCCTTGCTTGCTTCATCCAGCTCCCAAGTGCGATCAGCTACATCGATTAGTGTTTGCCTGTCTACGCTGCCCTCCTCAACGGTGTCGCTGTACAGAGTCTGACCGCTCGCAACATAACACCCCATGCCACTCTCCTCATCAGTACATGCCTGTTTCTGCAAGAAGCAGCGGATGTCTTCCCCACCCTTTTGCTGCCCACTGTCCTTAAATAGTTCGTCTTCACTGTATAGTGATGCAGAGGCCACAGCACATAGTAGTTCTCTGGCTGTGGGATAGCGGTGGGTTGAGGGAAGGTGAGGGCCCTGACCTGCTGCCGGGTAATGCCAACTAAAGGTTGTGTCTTATGGATGCAACGACTCTTTGCTGAGGTTATCAGGTGTCATCTGGGAGAAAGTGGAGGACCTAGTGTGTGGTCAACACACGGCCGCTACATGACACCGGACGCTGCGGTCTCGCGGGGTGACCCCTACAGTGACGTCCCCTTACTGTGCTGCGACCTGTGCCTGCTCCAGGAACCTATTATTGCGTTCTTTGTTCCCCTATGTGATCAGGCACACTTACAACCCTCACAGTTTTAAGTGCGTTCTGAAAATTTATCTTCTTAGACAAGCCTACCAAGATCCCTAATTGTTAACCCCCCAAATTCTGTCACACATTCGTCACTTCCTGCACTTTGCCACCCACAGGCCCTTATCTATATATAGATGTATGGTTGGGATGGCAGGTTCATCCACTTTTTTATGTATGCTACCCCATATTTATGCAACATGGTTGGACCTTTGTAAACCAAGCACTTCTCACCCTTTGTTTCACACATACACCAGGGGCGTAACTACCGGGGTAGCAGGGGTAGCAGTTGCTCCGGGGCCCATGCGGTTAGGGGGGCCCGCGCCCTGGGGCAGCTACTACCGCGTCCACTACCCCGGTAATGCCGCTCCTGGGCCCGCCGGCAGTGAACTTAACAGTTCACTGCGGCGGCGGGGAGTGCTGGGTCCCGGTGCATGCTACCTCTGAACGCCCGGGCCCTGCGGCCCGAGCGTTCAGAAGCAGGGCTTCCATGGAGATAGCAGAACGGAGCGCCGATCGCTCCCCCTCTGCTACTTCCCTGCGGCTGGGCTGTGATCACGTGGGCGGGCGGTGATGTCACATCACCGCGCCGCCCGCCCGAGCACAGAGGCTGCAGAGAGGCTGCAGCGCGGCGCATCTGGGGAGCGTGGACCGAGGTGAGTAAGGGATTTATTATTTTAAACCTGCCCCTAAGCCTGCCTGTATACCCCCTAAGCCGCCTGTATACCCCCAAAGCCTGCCGTATACCCCCTAAGCCGCCTGTATACCCCCTAAGCCTGCCGTATACCCCCTAAGCCTGCCGTATACCCCCTAAGCCTGCTGTATACCCCCTAAGCCACCTGTATACCCCCTAAGCCGCCTGTATACCCCCTAAGCCGTCTGTATACCCTCTAAGCCTGCCGTATACCCCCTAAGCCGCGTGTATACCCCCTAAGCCGCCTGTATACCCCCTAACCCCCCTGTATACCCCATCAGCCACCTGTATACCCCCTAAGCCACCTGTATACCCCCTAAGCCTGCCGTATACCCCCTAAGCCGCCGTTATACCCCCTAAGCCGCCTGTATACCCCCTAAGCCGCCGTATCCCCCTAAGCCGCCGTATAACCCCCTAAGCCTGCCGTATACACCCCCAAGCCGCCCTTTTCACCCCCTTTAAACCTGCCGTATACCCCCCAAGCATGCCAGTGTATACCCCCTAAGCCTGCCATATACCCCCTACGCTGCCTGTATACCCCTAAGCCTGCCATATACCCCCTAAGCCGCCTGTATACCCCTAAGCCGGCCGTATACCCCCTAAGCCGCCTGTATACCCCCAAAGCCTGCCGTTTACCCCCTAAGCCTGCCGTATACCCCTAAGCCGCCTGTATTCTCCCTTAAGCCTGCCGTATTACCCCCCCCCCCTAAGCCTGCCTGTATACCCCCTAAGCCGCCTGTATAACCCCATAAGCCTGCCTGTATACCCCCTAAGCCTGCCGTATACCCCCTAAGCCGCCTGTATACCCCCTAAGCCGCCTGTATACCCCCTAAGCCTGCCGTATACCCCCTAAGCCGCCTGTATACCCCCTAAGCCTGCCATATACCCCCTAAGCCGCCTGTATACCCCCTAAGCCTGCCGTATACCCCCTAAGCCGCCTGTATACCCCCTAAGCCTGCCGTATACCCCCCTAAGCCACCTGTATACCCCCTAAGCCCGCCTTTACACCCCCTAAGCTGCCGTATACCCCTAAGCCGCCTGTATACCCCTAAGCCGCGTATAACCCCCTAAGCCTGCCGTATAAACCCCCCCTAACAACCTGTATACCCCCTAAGCCTGCCTAATACCCCCTAAGCCGCCTGTATACCCCCTAAGCCTGGCCGTATACCCCCTAAGCCACCTGTATACCCCCTAAGCCTGCCGTATACCCCCTAAGCCTGCCGTATACCCCCTAAGCCGCCTGTATACCCCCTAAGCCTGCCGTATACCCCCTAAGCCGCCTGTATACCCCCTAAGCCGCCTGTATACCCCCTAAGCCTGCCTGTTATAACCCCAAAGCCTGCCGGATACCCAGTAAGCCGCCAGTATACCCACCTAAGCCGCCTGTTACCCCCCAAGCCTGCCGTATAAAACCCCCCCTAAGCCGCCTTATACCCCCTCACCCCCCCGTATACCCCCCAAGCCGCCTTTATACCCCCTAAGCCTGCCGTATAAACCCCCTAAGCCGCCTTTTAAATGATACCCCCTAAGCCTGCCGGATACCCCCTAAGCCTGTCGTTATACCCCCTAAAGCCGCCTTATACCCCCTAAGCCTGCCATATACCCCCTAAGCCGCCTGTATTACCCCCTAAGCCTGCTGTATTTCCCCTAAGCCCCCCTGTATACCCCCTAAGCCTGCCGTATACCCCCTAAAGCCTGCCGTAACCCCTAAGCCGCCTGTATTTCCCCTTAAGCCTGCCGTTTACCCCCTAAACCGCCTGTTTTACCCCCTAACCGCCTGAAAACCCCCTAAGCCTGCCTTTATACCCCCTAAAGCCTGGCGTATACCCCCTAAGCCCCCTGTATACCCCTAAGCCGCCGTTATACCCCCTAAGCTGCCTTATACCCCACTAACGCCCGTTATCCCCTAAGCCGCCCGTATACCCCCCTAAGCTGGCCGTTATACCCCCTAAGCCTCCCATTTAACCCCCTAAGCCTGCCGTATACCCCCTAAGCCGCCTATACTCCCTAAGCCCGCCTTTTATACCCCCCAAGCTGCTATAACCCCCCAGTTTCCCGTATACCCCCCTACTTTCCCGTAACCCCCTAGCCTGCTTTAGCCCCCTAGCCTGCCCAGATCCCCCCAGCCTGCCTGCATAGCCCCCTACAGGCTGCCTATATAGCTCTAAGTCGGCCTGCCTGAATATCCCTAAAAGCTTTCCGTGAAGCCTGTCTGCCTATATAGCCCCCTAAAGGGTTTCATACCTATATGGCCCCTATAGCCCACCTAACCGCTGTCTACCTGTATTTGGGTCCCTATAGCTACCTAAACCCTGCCTGCCCCATATGGGACTCTATTGGGGTACCTAAACCTTGTCTATTTGGGGCCCCATATATCCTATCTAAACCCTGCTTGCCTAAATGGACCCCATATAGCCAGGGGGGCAGGTGCTGGAAAAGTCAGGATTCTAAGATATTTCTGTCTAAATCTGCAGGGACAAGTGGTCAGGAGATGTCATCATGATGGTGGACTGGACCGGATGTAGAACAAAGGGGAAAGTCAACGACTTGTCAAGAAACGTCACCTGTGAGTCACAAGATGTAACTACAAATGTAAACACTTATAATGTCAGCAGAGCCTGTGGGACACTGGTATATACCACTATATTCACTGTATGGTGGTTATTTACAGTCTTTCAAGCCTGTTTTACACTGGTATCTACTACTTTTATGGTCACTGTATGGTGGTTATATACAGTCTGCATGAGCCTGTGTACACTGGGATATACCACTATATGGTCACTATATGGCGTACTATTGGTCTTTGTGTATGATCAGTAATAGTGTAGGGGTATTTTTCAGTCACTACGTGTAATTTGGGTCATGTTCTGGCGGTATAATCCGTCCATATGTAGTAGTGTTATTGGTAATGTTGGTTTTGGTATAGTGGATTTTTATTGGTAGCAATATAATAGTGAGATGTAGGGTGAGGTATTTATCCCTTGTATTATCTATATTATCTAACAGCATGTCCTGGTACATGGTCGTGGTCAGGGAGGTGGGCGAGGGGGGGGGTAGGGGGCCCCATCCAAAAGTTTGCTTTGGGGCCCTGGCTTCTCTAGTTACGCCCCTGACATACACCCTAATAGATTGTAAGCTCTTGCTAGCAGGACCGTCACACCACGTGTCTGACTTGTAAGTAGCTTTTTTTTATAATGTAGTTTCTGGTTTATCTGTGCTTATACCCTCTATATTGTAAAGTGCTGCAGAATATGTTGGCGCTATATAAATAAAGATTATTATTATTATAGTAGGACCTTAGCCCTCAGCTCGGTTATTTCCAGCTGGCGCTGACATGACTTTGCATTCCCACTTCTGTTATTTAGTCAGTTTTGCCCCTGTAAGTGCCCAGAGAAGTGAAGAGTGAAGCAATTCTAAGAGCGGCTGCTGTCATGTGCATGTTATACTAAAACACAGCATTGTATGAAGACCAAACATGCTCCCCATGCATATTTGAGCATGGCACAACATTCTACAACACACTACAGGCTCTCTGCAGCCAGGAAATAGCTGTTTTTTAATGCGATTCGCTGCAAATAAATTCGGGTCGAAACGAATATTGTCGGAAAATTCGGCGAACTCGGCGAATCGAATTTTTGAGAAATTCGCCCATCTCTAGTAGTGACCTATCCCCTAAGTCTGTAAGATTAATGAAACCACACAATGAACGCCATAAAAAAAAATCACAGTTTTGTTTATCCCGCAACACATAAAATGGAATAAAAAAAAATCAAAAACGCATATAAATGCCAAAGTGGTACAAATGAAAACATCAGTTCATCCTACCAAAAAAGCCGTTACACAGCTCTGTATATGAAAAAATAAAAAAGTTATGGCTATCAGAAGATAGCAATGCATAAATATTGCCTTGCATAATAAAAACACTTTTTTTTTAAAGTGCTTCAACATAAAAAAAAACTATATAAATTGGGTAGCTCCATAACCGTATCGACCCACATAGTGAAACTAACTTGTCATGTATACTGTATGGTGAGCGCTGTTAAAAATAAAAATAAAAAACACTACTAGAATTGCAGCATTTTCTTGCCTTCCAGATTTAAAAGCGATCACAAAGTCTTGTCCCTCCAAAAATGATACCAATGAAAACGTCAACTCATCCCGCAAAAAACAAGTCCATACACAGAAATATAAATAGGTTATGGATATCAGACTATGAAGACATAAAAACGCAATTTTTTTAGAAACTCATTTCTATTGCGTAAAAGTAATAAAACATAACAAAACTATATCAAATATAACTCATTGCAATTGTACCGACCGCATAATAAAGTTATCCTGTCATTTATCCCGCACGGCGAACACTGTAAAAAGGAAGTCCAAAAAACAATGGCAGAACTGTGTTTATTCCCCCCCCTCCCCATTTTTATGGCCAAATGGTAAAAAAAACCTATGGAACACCTATGCTGCCAAAATACACAATACACCCAATGAGGGGTGTTGAATCCAAAATGCAGAAAATTCTGAAAGGTTTCACCTGTTCTGGTACTTTAGGGGCTTTGCAAATGCGCATTGGCACCCACCAAAATCTGCATTCCTAAAGTCAAATAGCACTCCCTCCCTTTTTTTAGATGTCTCATATGTGGTCTTAATGTGATACTTTACTTTAGTAAACACAAGCCTCAGAATAGGAAGAGCACCTACTAGATTTTGGGGTCTCATTTTCAATAGGATTTGCTTTAGGCAACATTTTAGCTATGCAGAACCCTAAGGTGCTTATATTTAAATAAAGGCGTATATCCAGGCGTATAGTGAGTATATTGACCCCACAAGTGTTAAACAGATTTTTTTTTTTATTTAGCATTAGTCTGTGAAATTGGAACATTAAATTGTTTTCTAATAAAATGCAGATAATGCTGAAATGTTTCATTTTAACAAGGAAACCTGGAAAAATTACTCCAAAATGTGTTATGCAATTTCATTCAAGTTCGACAATACCCTGTGTGTGGGTGTAAATTGCTGTTTTGTTGCATGGCAGGGCATACAAGGGAGTAAACACTATTTGGCGTTTGGAACACAGATTATGGTGGATTCCATGCAGCATTTGCAAAGTCCCCGAAGTATCAGTACAGGTGAAACCTTCCAGAAGTCCCCCCATTTTAAAAACAACACCCCTAATGGAATTCATCTAGGGATGTTTTGTGCATTTTGGGCCGACAGGTGTTTGACAGGTTTTTTAGTATCGTGATGGGAAAAACAGCAATTCCACCATTGTTTTTTGTGCTTCATTTTTACAACATTCACTGTACAGTATAAATGACATGATCACTTTACTATTTAGGTTGGTACAATTACAACTATATCAATTTTATGTAGTTTTTTTTTATGTTATACTTGTTTTTAACAATAGAAATGCTTTTGTACAAAATTGCGTTTTTATGTCATCATAGTCTGACAGCCATAACTTTTTTATTTTTCTGTTTATTCAGCTTGTATTGGAGGATGAGTTGACCTTTTCATTGGTATCATTTTGGAGTTCATATGACACTTTGATCACTTGTTATTAAGGATCCTGAGAGGTGGGATTAAAAAAATACAGCAATCCTGGTAGGGTTTTTTATTGTTATTTTTTACAGCTGTCATATGTGGTATAAATAACATGTTCACTTTACTCAACAGGTCGATTAAATAATAACGATTTTCTGCGACTAATAACTTTTTTGTACTAACACCTACGAAGTTGAGTGAGGTATGCATTTTTTGAGGACTGAAGTGTATTGCAACTAGTTTGAAATACATGGGACTTTTTAAAAATTTTCTCCAATTTTTAGGGGATATGAAATGACCAAACAACCGCAATTTTGCCGTTTGGAATTTTTTTTTTTTATGGTGTTTAGGGTACGAGATAATTTGTTATATTTTAATAGATAGGACTTTTTCGGATGTGGCAATACGAAATATGTGTAACTTTTTTATTATTTTATTTTTTTATTTGTAAATGGCAAAAGGGGGTAATTTGTACTTTTAATATTTAATTTTTTTTTTTTTTAAACTTGTTAACTGATTGGGAGCCAACTATTTCACTGCAGGCACCTCGATCGAAGTGAGGCCACCTTTGCCGCAGCATCTGAGGGATTAAACAAATGGCGCCGGGACCATCCCACGCTGTAAACGCCAAGTGTTTTCTACAATTTACAGCTAACACCAGACATCCTAGTGCAGTAAGGGGTTAAAAAATAAAACAAGTTCTTGCAGCTCCATAGTCTGAAAGCCATAACTTACATCATGATAAAACCTCTTTAAGTTCAGACAGTTAAATGGATTGTTTGGGACTTATAAAAGCTTGTTTGTCCTATGTTACATAATTAGAAATAGAAAAAAAAGAATGCTATTCACTTCTGTGACCCTCTCGTTCCGTTCCATTTGCCAACCCGTACACCCAAGCTGCACAGTGGATGTCCATCGTTAACATGCTATATGCAGCCAATCACTGGGCAGAGCAGTCATGTGCACATGACGTTGTGGCCTGTGATTGGCTGCACACAGCACATGAACAATGTACGTTCACTGTGCATCTGGGGTGTACAGGTTGGCCACTGGAACAGCACGGGAGTGTCACAGAGTTGAATAGAATTCTTTTTTTTCTATTTCTAATTATGTAACGTAGGACAAACAAGTCAGCCAGCCAGAATGTACGGGACAGCCACGGGGATGGAACAGGAGCGTCACAGAGGTGAGCATACTTCTTTTTTCTATTTCTAACCATGACCCATAGGGCAAACAAGCTTTTCTGAGTCTCAGAAAACCACTTGAAGAAGTAGTTTCAGCATCTGATATCCTCTCCAACACTACTTGGCAGTGTGAGGACCAGGCAACAGGCTAACATCTACATGTAGCTCGTAGGGAGAAGCAGGAGCAGACAGACAGGAGAAAGAGATAGGGAGAACAGAGTGAGAAGTGCCTTTGTTCAGCCACAGAAGTCAGTTGGGAAATCTCCTTATTCTGGAAGAAGAGAGGGGTGTTATGGTAGCTGCGGTGAGAGAGAGACAAGCTGTATGGGAGTAGAGCAGAGTTCTCCTCCTGAAGTTAGAGTGTGAGAGACAGGAAGAACTGTCATTTGTGGTACCCACATCTGTACTGTACATGTGAAAGTACTGAAGAGTGTAATGTGCTATAAGTGTCTGACTTGTGAGTGGGCCTCCGCGCTGGCTTGGAGCGTCCACCGAGGGGGCTGGTGATTCCCACCGGAGGGCCACGACTATTGGTGCCGGCCTGTGGCGCAGCTACAGGGGCCGCTGTGGTCACATACGTGATCGTACCACTGAGTAAAGGGGCTGGCAGGCCCCTCTTGCCACACAGCTGCATCGCTGTCTCACATAGACATCTTCTGTTCCTGGCCATTCAACCCCCTGGAGGCCGTGGCATAGGCGGCGCGATGTGATGTCATTTAATACGTGCTACCTATGTTGGTTCCTTTGATAATGACTTTTACATCCAAAAACAGGGGGTTTCTATGGGTGCCAAATGTTCCCCAAGTCTTTTTAGGTCACAGTCCAATACTGCAGAGAGCAATTGGCTATCCACACAGGGATCGTATAAGAGCGGCCACAATCGTTGCATTACATGCAGATATATGCAAACTTCTCAATCTTTTACAGCAACTGCCACGGGTAAAACGTTTGCTATCACTTCATATATTAATTGCTGTACTTGTAATGTTGTTTACCTTATAAATTGTAGTGCATGTTCTCTGCAGTATGTGGGCTGCACCTCTAATTCCCTAAAAACTCGCATTCGGAGACACATCTCCGACATAAAAAGAGCCGAATTCACACATGTATCCATGGCTTCGCGTCATTTCGCGGTTTGCCATGCTGGCAGTCTTGCTTCTTTTTCATGCATGGGAATAGAGGTGGTTCGTAAACCAATCAGAGGGGGTGATATGAGAAGAAACATTTTATCCAGGGAGGCCTGGTGGATATTCCAGCTTAACACCAGGTCTCCCGCTGGTCTCAATAAAAGACAAGACATTATGTTTCACTATTAATTATCATTTTTTCTTTCCCCGCTTTTCTCTCTTATGTTTCCCAATATCTCCTCTTCTTTTTTATTCATTTACTTACATTGTGGGATGATTTGCCTTCTTGTGTATATTTAACATGACATTGTTCTGTTTTTTATTTACTTACCTGTTTTCAATTGTTGATTAATGGTGAATATAAAAGGAAGTTACGTTCGAGTTGACGTCACATCATGACTAAGGGGGCGTTCCCCCGAAACGCGTTGATGTAACAAATCCCCACTATGTGTTTGTTTATGCTTTGTTCCGAATTTTTTTTACTTTTTCTAAACAAAGCTACAAGTATTTTTTACCGATATTCTCAAGTTTGAACGTCAGTGGCTGGACAGTATCTATTGTGAATCTACGTGCCTTCTGGGAGCTGTGCTTCAGGACTCCTGTGTACGTGCGACTGGTTCATCTCTCGAGGTCTGGGTGAGCAGTAACACACCTTTTTTTTACTTTTTTCTTCTTATTGTTCACTGAAGCATTGTGTGTTTTGCCCCGGATCCATAGATACATTTTTGCATATTTCAGTTACATATCACCTTGTAGCGTAATTATGTCTACACATTTGGACCCAGCTTCAGTCTTGGCAAGACGGCAGAAAGCTGCACGTATATTTGACATACCGAATACACCTGGAGCTAACTCAGATTCTGTTTTGCTGAAGGATCTCATGTACAAATTAGAAAAGCTAACTACAAGAGAGCTTAAATTATGGTGGGAACAAACCACGTTACAAACTTACCTACAGAAGGAAATTATCCCAAGGGGATTAAGAATTAAAAAGCATTGCACTATGAAATATGGAGATTCCTTTGATACAGCTTGGCAAAACCTTCTTAGCGAGTGCTCATTGAAATTAATGAAACTCTTGGTGGAGTCACAGGAGTTACTACTGTGTGATATTAATACTGAGATTGGAGTCACTAAAGCAGCTCTGGAAACTTACAAGGACATGGAGTCTTACAAGGAGTTGGAAAACAACATGAATAAAAACCTGGAGAAACTGGAAAATACTATCATGGAATATAAAAACAAAAAATTCAGAAGAGATACTTTGGATTACGAAAATAATGCCGTTTACAGCTGGTTTCTTGACAAACGCCCTAATTCTATTCTCAAGCAGTCCAGAAATGCCTCTTACAACAATAGACATTCACGTAGAAAACGGTTATCGTTTGGTGATGTTGACAGTGTGGAAGAGTCCTCATATCCGTCCACCTCTGATGATCTTTCCGATGTTCCTACTACGGCTAATAATCATGTGGATAAAAACAAAAACAAAAAGAAACAATATCGGAAAAAACAGGAGTCTGACCACACGTCAAAAAACTACATCGGAGGGGCGGCAGGAAGCACAAACGCAAGGATGCTTCGGAGACTCCAGTGACACAGATACCGGTTATAAACCTCTCTAGTTATCTGCTCACCAAATCCCAGACCTCGATCCTATCTAAGGACTTAATGTTGTACCGACCACGAACTTTAGTCTCTTTCACACTCTTTTAGACGTGAACAAATTCTCACGTCTTCTAACAATTAAGAACCATTTTTCCAATATGGAGGAACAATCTTCAAGCTCCAATCAATCTTTATCCTCCCCAATAAAGAATTGCTTTGATTGCTATTTGAACTATCAGGATTTTAAAAATATCACATTTTTGAGACAACTGGAGAGTGAATCTATATCACAGTCACCAGAACCATGTCCAGTGTACAGAAAAAAGAATGATTCTTTTTATCCGATTCAATCCAGACCATCTGGCTTGGATCAATTCCAGGAATGTGTGGAGAGGTATCTATTGGAATTACAAAGAGTAGTGAATGAAACGGACACTTCAAAATTTGCCAATATAACTCCAGAAGAGCGAAGAGCCTTAAAACAATTAAAGGACAATTCAGATCTCATTATTCGACAAGCGGACAAGGGGGGTGCGATTGTTTTGCTTAATTCGGGATTATATAAGATTCTTAATGAATTGATGTTGAATGATACTAATATCTATCAGAAAATTTCTTATGATCCCACTCGTCATGTCCAACCTAAATTACGCAAACTTCTTTATCATGGTATACAGCAAGGGGCCATTTCGGATAAATTAGGGGAGAAACTCTTTGTTGAGTTCCCCATTACCCCTATCCTACATTCACTTCCGAAGATCCATAAGGAGGTGTTCCCCCCCCCTCTCCGTACGATTGTAAGGGGCATAGGCAACCTAACAGAACATCTAGGTGAGTGGTTGGACAGTCTTCTCCAACCCATGGTTTTGTCTATTCCTGGGTACATTAGGGACACTAAAAGTTTGGTGACGATCATGGCTCAAGCATCTTGGAATTCTGGTTTATCATGGCTTGCCTGCGATGTCGTAGCCCTCTACCCATCTATACCACATGATAGGATAGTTGCTGCATTACGTTACTTTTTGTCTAAATACAGCAGATACACAAAGGAAATCAATGAATTTATTGTATTGTCAGTAGATTTTTTACTTACCAATAGTTATTTTTCCTTTGATAATAACTTTTACATCCAAAAACAGGGGGTTTCTATGGGTGCCAAATGTTCCCCAACACTCGCCAACATCTATATGTGTATTTGGGAGGAAACTTTTTTACTGTCCGATGACTGCCCCTTTTCCTCCCACATCAGGTGGTATGGAAGGTACATTGATGACCTCCTCCTGATGTGGGAGGGGGACGAGTCATCGGCAGCATCATTCAATGAATACATTAACAGCAATAATTTTAACCTCAAATTTACATATTCTTGGAATAAAGATTCCATTCCATTCTTGGATGTTATGTTGACAGGAGCATCTAATGAAGGGGTAATTATAGTATCTCCCTATAGAAAAGCAACAGCAGAAAATTCTATGTTATGTGCTAGCTCCTTACATCCCCGACATGTCACAAACAACATTCCTTTTGGGGAACTTACGCGCAGGAAAAGGAATTCCTCTACAGAAAAAATATTTTTGGAACATTCTACTAATACTGTCAATAGATTAAGATCGAGGGTATATTCCAATAAAGTTTTGAGTAGAGCCTTATCCAAAGTTTCAGCACTTTCTAGGGATAATATGTTAATATCACATCAACCCAATCTTATGCGCGATCGTGCTTCTGATCATATCACCTTCACTACAACCTTTAGCTCCCAATACAATAAAATAGTCCAAATGATTAAAAACAATTTACCCTTACTGTATAGTCAATCTAATGTGAGAGCCATTATTAAGGATAAGGTTAGATTTACTCCAAGAAAAGCCCCCTCCTTGAGCAATTTACTTTCCCCAAGTCTTTTTAGATCACGGTCCAATACTGCAGAGAGCAATTGGCTATCCACACAGGGATCGTATAAGTGCGGCCACAATCGTTGCATTACATGCAGATATATGCAAACTTCTCAATCTTTTACAGCAACTGCCACGGGTAAAACGTTTGCTATCACTTCATATATTAATTGCTGTACTTGTAATGTTGTTTACCTTATAAATTGTAGTGCATGTTCTCTGCAGTATGTGGGCTGCACCTCTAATTCCCTAAAAACTCGCATTCGGAGACACATCTCCGACATAAAAAGAGCCGAATTCACACATGTATCCATGGCTTCGCGTCATTTCGCGGTTTGCCATGCTGGCAGTCTTGCTTCTTTTTCATGCATGGGAATAGAGGTGGTTCGTAAACCAATAAGAGTAACTAGATCACTGTAAAATGAAACAAGGAGCAGAGAGAACCCATCCTCGTGCACATAAACTTTTGTATGAAGTTTAAAAATTCTGGTGTATTAGTCTCTCACCTAGACAAGTTGTGCAATGTAGATGGCACAACTCATATAAGCGTTTGTAGAAAATTGATGATCCCCAAGGATCAAAGCCGAGCAGCCAAACTCCAAGTCAGGTCGGTAAGCCCTCCACAGATTCTTGGTGGTCTCCGGCAGCAATAGATAATCACTGTGTTTTCACTCCTCACCATAGGCAAGCAGGAAAACTCAGTAGAAAACTTGGTGTAGCGCTCAGGTGATGGGTAGAATAAAATAAAATAAAATAAGGGACGAGACACTAGATGTCTAGCCAATTAATATGTCTCTTTAATGTCCAAATTAAAAGCAGAACAGCAAGACGCGTTTCCCGAGGATCTACCTCGCTTCATCAGTTGCATGTGTTCACACTGCATGGATTGTCCTTTATATATAAAGTTTTACAATCACTCAATAAAACATAAAAAATGTTATAACAAGAATAAAACTCTTAAATTTTTGTTGAAAACATATAAATAACAACTGTAAAAAATATAGTAAATTATAGTAAACCAATAAGAGGGGGTGATATGAGAAGAAAAATTTTATCCAGGGAGGCCTGGTGGATATTCCAGCTTAACACCAGGCCTCCCTCTGGTCTCAATAAAAGACAAGACATTATGTTTCACTATTAATTATCATTTTTTCTTCTTCCCCCTTTTCTCTCATGTTTCCCAATATCTCCTTTTCTTTTTTATTTATTTACTTACATTGTGGGATGATTTGTCTTCTTGTGTACATTTAACATGACATTGCTCTGTTTTTTATTTACTTACCTGTTTTCAATTGTTGATTAATGTTGGATATAAAAGGAAGTTACGTTCAAGTTGACGTCACATCATGACTAAGGGGGCGTTCCCCCGAAAACGTCGATGTAACAAATCCCCACTATGTGTTTGTTTATGCTTTGGTCCGAATTTTTTAAAACTTTTTCTAAATAAAGCTACAAGTATTTTTTACCGATATTCTCAAGTTTGAACGTCAGTGGCTGGACAGTATCTATTGTGAATCTACGTGCCTTCTGGGAGCTGTGCTTCAGGACTACTGTGTCCGTGCGACTGGTTCATCTCTCGAGGTCTGGGTAAGCAGTAACACACCTTGTTTTTTTTCTTTTTTCTGCCTATGTGGGTTCCCTAACTACCTATATGGATGGGCTCCCTAGCTACCTATGTGGGCTCCCTAACTACCTATGTGGGCTCCCTAACTAGCTATATGAGCTTCCTAACTACCTATATGGGCTCCTTAACTACCTATATGGGCTCCCTAGCTACCTGTGTGTGCTCCCCAGCTACCTGTGTGGGATCCCTAGCTACCTGTGTGGGCTCCCTAGGTACCTATGGGCTGTCTATCCTAATGGGACAATATATACTTGCCTATTTACTTGAGGCGGCCCTGTCTAATTTCCTTATTACTGGGGGAGGCCCTGTCTACCTCCCTATTCACTGAGATGGCTCTGACTACCTGCCTAATTACTGGAGGCAGCCATGTCTACCTACCTAATTAATAGGGGGGCTGTATAACCGCCTAACTACTGGAAGAGGCCTTATCTACTTACCTATTTAATGGAGAGGGGACTGTATACCTACTTAATTACTGGAAGAGTCCATGTCTACCTACCTACCTATGGGGAGAGGCCCCATTTTACCTACCTAACTACTGGGGGAGGCCCTGTTTACATAACTAATTACTGGGGGTAGGCCCTGTCTACCTACATAATTAATGGGTGGCTGTATACCTACCTAACTACTGTAAAAGTCATGGTCTACCTACATAATTAATGGGGGAGGCTGTATACCTACCTCATTACTGGAAGTTGCCCTGTCTACCTTTTTACTATGGGGGGCTTTTTACCTACCTAACTGCTGGGGGGTCTATGCAACTACCTTCCTAAAGGGGCCCCTATATACCAACCTACTGAGGAGACCCTTTATACCTACCTACTGAGAAGGTCTATAAAGGTCCTAATGGGGGACTATATACCTCCCTACTTACTGTGGGGACCTTTATATTTAGCTACTGAGGGGGCTTATATACCCACTGAGGGGCTCTCTAATTGGGGATTATATACATCTTACTGAATGAATATGTAAACTTACTGAGGGGCCCTATTTACCTACATTCTGAGACTTTTTTTCATTTCTAATTTTTAGGGTCTAACATACCTAAAAGGAGCATCTACCTAAATACCTATCTACTATATGGGGTGTGGACCTACCTACTAGTGGAAAAAATGGAGGCCCTATAATTGGCTGGGGGCACTTTCGCTGTTTGGGGTAAAATTACTATGTGGGGCACCAAAGGGGCAACTTTTACTATTTAGGGCTCTATGGATGGGGAATTTTTTACAGTGGAGGGAAGTGCTGGAAAAGACAGGAGTCTAAGATGTTTTTGTGGTAAATTCTACAGGGACAAGTAGTGGCAGGGATAGAGATGGGCGAATCGATTCTAATAAAGTGGAATTCATTTAGAATTTCAGGAAAACTTTGGTTCTGCACGAAGCCAAGGTTTATGGTACTTCATGGGAACGAAACGTCTTTTTTTTTTTTTGTAAAATGGCCGCAAGCACATGGCGTTACATGGGGCAAAGATCTCTGGGAGGAAGAAAGGAGGATCCTCAATGATGTACAGACATGAAGCCAATCAGAGACCGGCGGGATTCTGTGATGTCACAGCACTAGAAATAAGGACGTCACCTGCGCTCCTCACAGTCCTCTCGTTCTGTCTCTTGGCATAACAGCGTCTCTGCATAGCTCTCTTTATACAGCTTTACTTAGTGATTGGGGAAGGGGAAAAAAAACCATTACAAGTCTGTTACTTGCTCAGTCACTCAGTGTTCTGTATCTGCTGCTACACAGATCTCATTATACAGCTTTATTCAGCGAGTGGGGAGGGGGAGTAAGACCACTATATGTCTGTTACTTTCTCACTCAGCGTTCTGGATCCTTTTGCTCTATACAACTTATCCTGAAAGAAGCTGCTTTTATCAGAGACTGGGGCTCAGTTGCCTAAATTTATTGCCACCAGCGTTATCATTTTTGCTTAGTTTGTGGGGTCTGCAATGTATATGGGTCAGAATTACACCCACCCTGGACAGGGTGTCCATGGTGGGTGTAATTCTGACCCATATACATTGCAATCTCACTTGTTGTATCATTGGGGAATTTCAGTTTCTAAAAATCCACCCAATCCTGATAGTGTTGTATTGGGATAGAAATACAGACTGCTTTTTCTGCGCCATTATTTCAATTTCTCCTGTTGTATTAGGGAATTTTAAATTCAAGTAATCCACTCAATCCTAATAGTATTGTATTAGAATAGAAATACAGACCGCTTTTTCTGCGCCGTTATTTCAATTTCACGTGTGCTATTATTAGGGAATTTTAAATTCAAGTAATCCACTCAATCCTGATAGTGTTGTATTGGTAGTCATATAGATTTTTTTTTTGTCTGCCATCATTTAAATTTCACCTGTGCTATTATTAGGGAATTTCAGATTCTGGGAATCCTCAATCATGTGAGTGTTGTACTTGGAGTCAAATATAGTGTGTTTTTTGTCCGCCATCTATACATTTAAATTTCACCTGTTCTTTCAGTAGGGAATTTCACATCCAGGGATCTCTCAAGCCTTTTAGTGGTCCATTTGGAATCAAATAGAGTGTTTTTTTTCCCCATTATATACATTTAAATTTCACCTGTTCATTTCTGTAGGGAATTTAATATCCAAGGGTTCATTTCTCCTCTTGTTTTGTTGGAGTGAAATACAGCGTGTGCGTATTTCTGCCACATACATGCCTGAAATCAATCAACTTCAGACCGGTGGGGGTATTTTAATCTGTGGCCAAGAGTTAATTTATTCCCTATTTGTGGAGAATTTTGTGTCAAATCCAGTGTTTGTGTATTTCAGCCCGACATACATCTCAAATCCAGTCTCTTGAGATATTGCTATTTGTGGCAAACAGTTATTTTTTCATTTATTGTTGTGATTTTGTTAATTGCTGATACATGTAGAGCCCCCCCCCCAAAAGAGTGGAGAGAGTGTCATCAGTAATTTTGCATTGACGCCAATCATTTTGCCATTCGTTTGATCTTTCAGTGACGGCTTTCATTTGGTCAATAATCCATCATTGCTAAAGCCAAAAAGAAACAGGAGTCGAACCCAAAAATAAGTAAATTGAATATTTGCATATGTTGTGTGTTTTGTATCTACTCCACGGGTTAAAAGAAGGGGAAAACCAAACATAGTGGCAATGTCATAGAGTGGTGAAGGGTGGAAACAGCATTAGAAAACCACAGAGTGGTCGACTGAGAAAGTGCTCAGTTGGCAGCAGCATGAGGAGACTTGAAGGGGGGAGGTGGCAGCAGCATCAGAAGGCCACATAATGGCCCAGTGAAGAGTGGGGAGGTGGGTGGCAATACCAGTCCCTGGTAAAGATGATGGGTGGTAGAAGGAGCAGCTGGCAGCAGATGTGTGGAATCAGGTGGGTGGCAGCATCAGAATAGTAGCTGAGGCAGGTAGCCAAAAGAATCCAGAGTTCATGGTCTGCTCACGGTGCTGCTGCTGGTGAGTACCTAAATCACTTGGAGCTGAAGAAAGCTGCTCATCAACAACTCCAGACTCAGGTTGCTGCTGATGGAGCTGGTACTGCTTGTAACCCCCTCCCCATCCCCCCACAGCAGCCGTGGCATTGGTACATGAGCATTGATGAACCACCCGGTCGGACCTGCTTGAGGATGGACCATTGCACATCTGACTACATTGGATGTTTCGATAGTACTTGAGTTTGCTCTCTGTCTTGGCAGGTGAAAAAATGCCCCCATTTGGGACCGTTAACGAGGGTCCAAGTGGGTATGAGAGTCAGAAATCATCCCTCTGCCGGATGGTGAAAGTTCAGCTGTCACTAGCTAGGCAAATCAGCATGCAGCGGGCCATCTGCGCAAGTGACTCTGAGGGACTCCCTGCCTCCATCTCCACTGTATACTGCCACAGGGTGTCTGGGTCGTCTTCCTAATCCTCCGGTTGATCCTGCTCCTCTCCTGTCATCTGAATAAAAACCCGCTCATTTAGCCAGACACTGCTTGTGCTCCAATGTCTTCCTCCTTCAGTTCAGCCCCCACTGGACTCATGTGGCCGTGAGATGTAGTCGCCACGTCTCCAGTCCCCTGACCAGACACATTTTGCAGCATCTGTTCCAGGACATGAAGCAGTGGAATGATGTCACTGCTTCCCGTAGTCCTGGCGACTGACAAATAACATCTCCACCTGAAAGGGCCTGAGCAAACGGCAAGTGTCACGCATGAGCTGCCACTGGCTGACATTAAAATTACACAGGGTGTACTCCTGTCCACTTGGATCATCAAGAAACCGTTAATGGCCTTTCTCTGTTCATCAATTTCCCCCTGTTCATCAATTTCCCCCTGTTCATCAATTTTCCCCTGTTCATCAATTACCCCTTGTTAATATATTTATTTCTGTTCATCAATTTACCCCTGTTCATCAATTTCCCTCTGTTCATCAATTACTCCCTGTTAATATATTTATGCCTGTTGATCAATTTCCCCCTGTTGATCAATTTCCCCCTGTTCATCAATTCCTGTTTTTCTCTGTTTCTGGTTCTTCTGTTCTGTTTAGCTCAAGGAGGGTGTTCTTGGCGGTGTAGAAATTGGCGAAGTGACTGCAAAGTTTCCTGGCCAGTTCTCTGAATGGTGCAGAGTCCACCACTTGAAAAGGGATGGATAGCAGTACCACCAACTTGGACAGGAGCACGGTCAGCTTCTGCACTTAGGGATGGCTAAACGCCTACTGCTGTCTCTTGTCAATTGTCTCGGTGAACGACTGCTGGCACCATGAGTGCCGAGGAGCAGGAGTATCTGGACCAGTAGATGATGGAAAAGACAAGGAGATGTCTTCGGCGGAGGTGGTGAAGCCTTGACTGCCTGAAATGGGAAGCGTGCCACTGGGTGCTGCTGCTGTTGGGACAGGATGGACCACCACATCTGAGACACACGTTTCTCCCAGACCACTGTATGGTGACACTGCATGATATTGATGCAGGGCTGTGGTGCCAATGTTAGGTCCCTGGTCATGCTTTACTTTCTGCCCACAGATTCTAAATATAACCATGATCACCTCCTCTGGTGTCTTGTCAAAAAACTGGCACACCGCCGAGTAGGTGATTTTACCACCAATGCTCCACACTGACTGACTGTAACCGCCGCTGCCTCGGTGAGCTCCTGCACCGCTACTTTCTGGGACCTGCAAAGTGGGTGGTCTAAATTGTGGCCGTTTGGCTCCCAACCTCGCACTGCTGCCACCCTGCTGACTCCCACCCACACGGGCTGCGCCACTGCCTGACATGCAAGCTGCCGCTCTCTTCTCCCAATGATAATGATGAAGCCCTTGCTTCCAGGGTCGGGACGATGGGTAGTCGAAGGTAGGCGACCGCCTAGGGCGCCACTTCATCCCAGGCAGAAAAGAGGGCGCAAGGAGGCATGAAGTGGGCTGAATTTTCCATTTGGGGGGCACTTTATGCCTTGTTTAACTAGGGCACCAGAATACCTTGTCCCAGCCTTACTTGCTTCACCCAGGTTTCAAGTGCGATCGGCTACATCAATTAGTGTTTGCCTGTCACCACCATCCTTTTCAACGGTGTCGCTGTACAAAGCCTGACCGCTCGCAACATAACCCCCATTGCAACTCTCCTCATCACTACTTGCCCGCTTCTGCAAGAAGCAGCAGATGTCTTCCCCACCTCTTTGCTGCCCACTGTCCTCAAATAGTTGGTCCTCACTGTATAGTGGCACAGAGGCCACAGCACATAGTAGTTCTCTGGGTGTGGGAAGCGAACGGGACAGAGGTGGGTTGAGGACAGGTGAGGGCCCCTCACCTGCTCCCGGGCCATGCCAACTAAGGGTTGTGTCTGACAAACCCACTGACTCTTGGCTGGGGTTGTCAGATGTCATCTGGGAGAAAGTGTATGACCTAGTGTGTGATCAACACATGGCCGCTAGATGACACCGGAAGCTGTGGCCTCGCAGGGTAATCCCTGCTGTGACATCACCTTACTATACTGTGACCTGTGGTGGCTCCAGGAACCTACTATTGTGTTCTTTGACGCTATTGTAGGCTCTTAGCCCTCAGCTTGTTTTTTTCCAACTGGTGCTGCCATGACTTTATCAGGCTGCATTCCCGCTTCAGTTTTTTTGGTCAGTTTTGCCCCCATAAGTGCCCAGGGAATTGAAGAGTGAAGCGATTCTAACAGCAGCGGCAGTCACGTGCGTGTCATACTAAAACACAGCATTGTATGAAGACAAAACCAAGCTCCCTCTGCATATCTGAGCATGGCACAACGTTCTACAGCACCCTAGGGCTCTCAGCAGCCAGGAAATAGCTGTCTTTTAATGCGATTTGTCACGAATATATTCGGGTCAGAAAATTCAGCGAACTCGGCGAATCGAATTTTTGAGAAATTTGTCCATCTCTAGAGAAGACGTCATTGCATTCTTTACCGGACAGAAAAAATAGGTGAAGAGAACGACTCATCAGGGAAGACATCATGATGGAGGTTTGGGCCAGATGGAGAAGAAAAGGAGAAAAGAACAACTCCCATCAGAAATGACATTTCTTTTGAGTCCCTGATGTCAGGGTTTTCCTTTTACTTCTGTGTTGAATCAGTGCTGTATTCACAGTCATGTGATCTGACCTGAGCTGGTGTCTGACTACTATGTGATCTCTACATGGCGGTGTTGTAGGTTATATTGGAGCTTGTATAGTGGCAGCATAAACTTGTCCCTGATTGTCAAGGGCGTGCATACCTGTCCCTGACACTGTAATGAGAGGTTTCTCTGTACCACTTTTTCTTGTTCGTTGTTATAGTGTTGTTTATTTTAGAATGTTATCAAGGGAAATTTTGAAGGCGGATATTGTATGTGGATTGGTGGGGGTTTTGTGCCAGGGCTGCTTTTTATTCCCAGTCTGGCCGTGCTTGTGAGTAAAGCCTGCAGAAGCCAAGCTGAGAGTCTCTGTGGTTAATTTCAGCGCCTGAACTCCTGCATGACACCTGGGACCGGTAACTAGGGCCAGGATGATGGGTAGGTAGAGGTAGGTGCCTACCTCTGCCTGTCACTAAGGGGCGCAGACAGGGGTCCTGAACCTCGCCGGGCTCCAGGCCGCTGCCGTGGGCCTGGAGTGCCATCGGCCTCTTTAGTTGCATGTGAGTCTGCTGGACGCACATACAGCTGAGGGCTTCTGCGGAGCAGAGCGTAATGACGTCATTACGCCTCCAATGTCCTCCTGAAGAGGAGCACGTGGCCGGGAAGCAGGTAAGGTGAGTATTAATGTTGTTATTTTTACCTGCCTGACTGCCCCTATATCTATATAGCTGCCTGTGTGCCCCTATATACCTGCCTGAGTGCCCCTATATACCTGCCTGTGTGCCCCTATATTTATATACCTGCCTGAGTGCCCCTATATCTGTATACCTGCCTGTGTGCCCCTATATCTGTATACCTGTCTGAGTGCCCCTATATACCTGCCTGAGTGCCCCTATATCTATATACCTGCCTGAGAGTGACCCTATATATCTACCTGAGAGTGACCTTACATCAATATACCTGTCTGAGTGCCCCTATATACCTACTGTGTGCCCCTATATCTATATACCTGCCTGTGTGCCCCTATATGTATATACCTGCCAGAGTGCCCCTATATACCTGCCTGAGTGCCCCTATATCTATATACCTGCCGAACTGATGGGGACTTATATATACACCTGCCTAATTGAGGGGACATATATACCTGTCTGACTGCAGGGACCTATATAGCTTCCTATCTGAGGGGACATCTATACCTATAAGTAAGGAGTTGCTGGAAATGTGAGGATTCTAAGATATTTGTGTCCAAATCTGCAGGGACGAGTATTGGCCGGGAGAATTCAGCATGAAAGTGTGAACCAGATGAAGAAGAAAAGGGAAAGTGAACGAGTCCGATCAGAAAAGACGTCTCCTGTGAGTCACTAAATGTAACTGCAGTGTAATCATTTATATTTCTGCAGAGCCTTCATATAACTAGTATCTACCACTATATGGTCACTGTATGGGGTAACATACAGTCCTGTGTACAGCTGATAGTCACATGTGGTGGTCGCGCTTGGTCAGGGTCTGGCAGGATTATTTGATCCGTGAGTAGTAATAGTTTTGGGTCTTGGTTTTGTAGAAGTTTTTTTTTTTTAGTAACAATGAGTTGTCTGGTATATTTGCTCGACTTATAGGTGTATGTTTTGGTGACTGTTATTTAGAGGTATTAGGGCATGTTTACACGGAGGATTTGGCCACGGGTTCAGCCGCGGGTTTCGGCGCAGTTGCCACGGCCAAAACCTCGTCCAAACCTCACCTCAAACTTGCGTCTCCTGACGAGGTTTTCACCCATACAAATTAATAGACAGGACAAAACCCACGCCTAAACCCGCGCCCCAACCATGGCGAAAAGCACGGCGAAACCCATGCCGACACCGCACCGAAGATTCACTGCAAGAATTGACAGGAGACTTCATAAAACGCACGCGGCCAAAGCCTTAGCCATAATCGCGCCGTGTGAATAGCAACGCGGTTTCCTATAGGAAACCATGTAATGAACTGGGGGCGTTTGGGGCACGATTTGGACAAGGTTTTGGCCGCGGCCAAATCCGCCATGTGAACATGCCCCTACACTGTCATACGGAGGTGAGCACTTTTGAAAAAGCAAATTTGTCATTGCTGATTTTTGTTGTGCAGTGACTGCTGAGGTGATGGACGGGATCTATGTGGAATATGCAGAAAATTAGTGACACAAACAGAAGGTTTTTCTATGTAACAATACATGCTGCAGTTCACAATGTGGCATGAAAAATTCTGTGTGAACCTAGCCCTACTGAGCAAAACGTAACACAGAGGGCCTGCACCCCTGGATGTTTTAGGACCCTAGCAATGTCCCTGGGCGCATGTATGACTGGTAAGAAGTTACTATGTGGGAGAGAGTAACTGGTGAAGGGGACAGAATGGTGCAGGGGGAAAGAGTAACTGGTGAAGAGGGGAGAGAGTAACTTGTGCAGGGAGGAGAGAGGAACTGATGTAAGGGCGAGAGGGCCTGGCACAGGGGCAAGAGGGCCTGGCGCAGGGGTGAGAGGAATTAGTGTGCGGGGTGCAATTTTTCTGGGAGTGAGGGGGGGCGCCATTAGCTGTACTTGCCTAGGGCACCAAAATGCCTTGTCCTGGCCCTGCCTGTAACCATTAGTCACATACTAGTAACTGTTCTGCATACTTCTACATTTACATAAAATGAAATAAATAATCCTAATTGTTTTCAGTTAAATACAAATGACATATTTGCAGTCCACCAATAATAGATACTAGTGACAGCTAGAGTCTGTAGTAACATTTCCTGCCATTGGAGTCTTACATGTTTTTTGTTAGATACATGTTTACATGTACTTTTATAGCCCTTCCCATTTCCCACTGAGCTAAAGGACCATGCCTTTTGTGGATCATATTACCAATATCTACCACCTAACTCACTTCAATGCAATGATTGATAACCTTTCTTTTGCTCCATTAGTTGCCATGCAATATAATTACTTTCTGTTTCAATGCCCTCACTTGATGTTGGAAACGAACCTACACCCCCTCTCTAGGGGAAATCAGGGTATATGACATTAGTCTTCTTCTGTATCCGACACCAAGGAACATAACCTGCCCTCTGTCCACTCTGAACACATTTCAATATACCATGTCTCCCCTGCATGCAATCAGGTTTATTTTGAATTTTTCAAAGCAATGAATTATTTTTTTCCCTTTCGATTCCAGTAGATGGCAGCAATGATCTGTCTAGAACAACATCGTCCACAAATTACAGGATGTGTGAGTCATGAGGCATGATGATAAGCTGATTTAATTTAATACTTTTTTTTTCTTGACAATTGTCACGTTTTGTCATGGGCAATATTTATTTAAAAAAAAATTACTTGAACATTTGTAAATATGATGAAAATACTAATAGCATATAGAACTGTTTGGGCTCATAGGAAGTACTGTTTAATTTTCCCAAGGGGTTTTCATAGACTTTGAAAAACCTACCACCTTGCACTGTGCTAAAATAGAAAACTAACCTACACTCACCGGCCACTTTATTAGGTACACCTGTCCAACTGCTCGTTAACACTTAATTTCTAATCAGCCAATCACATGGCGGCAACTCAGTGCATTTAGGCATGTAGACATGGTCAAGACAATCTCCTGCAGTTCAAACCGAGCATCAGTATGGGGAAGAAAGGTGATTTGAGTGCCTTTGAACGTGGCATGGTTGTTGGTGCCAGAAGGGCTGGTCTGAGTATTTCAGAAACTGCTGATCTCCTGGATTTTCATGCACAACCATCTCTAGGGTTTACAGAGAATGGTTCCGAAAAAGAAAAAACATCCAGTGAGCGGCAGTCCTGGTGGCGGAAATGCCTTGTTGATGCCAGAGGTCAAAGGAGAATGGGCAGACTGGTTCGAGCTGATAGAAAGGCAACAGTGGCTCAAATAGCCACCCGTTACAACCAAGGTAGGCAGAAGAGCATCTCTGAACGCACAGTACGGCGAACTTTGAGGCAGATGGGCTACAGCAGCAGAAGACCGCACCGGGTGCCACTCCTTTCAGCTAAGAACAGGAAACTGAGGCTCCAATTTGCCCAAGCTCATCGAAATTGGACAGTAGAAGATTGGAAAAACGTTGCCTGGTCTGATGAGTTCTCGATTTCTGCTGCGACATCGGATGGTAGGGTCAGAATTTGGCGTCAACAACATGAAAGCATGGATCCAGCCTGCCTTGTATCAACGGTTCAGGCTGTGTGGTGGTGGACTCAAGGTGTGGGGAATATTTTCTTGGCACTCTTTGGGCCCCTTGGTACCAATTGAGCATCGTTGCAACACCTTGTGGAATCTATGCCACGAAGAATTGAGGCAGTTCTGAAGGCAAAAGGGGGTCCAACCCGTTACTAGCATGGTGTACCTAATAAAGGTGGCCCCACCCCCCCCCCCACCCTCCGGAACATATGGCGCCACAGTGCATCACCATAAACCAAAGCCAAAATATACAAAAAACGTTACCACAATCTGCTACGTATAAAACTGCTAAATCATAGTCCTAAAGTTACCAAATAACACTGCTACACCAACCGGAATCCCAAGACCACTAAGACCACATATCACCAACACACAGTGACCGAATAATACCACCACACCATGACCACATATCACCAGCACATAGTGACTAAATAATACAAACTGACCATTACTGTATACAAACCATTATATTTCAACCAATATTACCGGCAGACAGTGACCATACAATGATGGATACCTGCTGTACACAGGCTCTGCAGACATATAAATGATTACAGTAAAGTTATATCTAGTGACTCACGGGAGACGTCTCTGAAGAGTTGTTCTCTTTCTCTTCTTCTTCTTTTCCATCTGTCCCAGACGCTATGACGACTACTCCTGACTCTTCACTGTAAAATTTACAAAACAAACATCTTAAGACTCCTCACTTTATCAGCACTTCTCTACCAATTCCTATCACTATACAAACTCCCCATCTATAGCACCTCATATGGTAGCCATGTAATATGCCCCGTGTAGCCATGTAGTAGCCCCCTGTAACCAGTTGATGCCCCTTTAGCCAGTGATGCCCCCTGTAGCCAGTGATGCCCCTTGTAGCCAGTAGATGCCCACCCGTAGCCAGTAGATGTCCCTGTAGCCAGTGTGCCCCCTGTAGCCAGTGACGCCCCCTGTAGCCAGTAGATGTCCTTGTAGCCAGCGATGCCCCCTTGTAGCCAGTGATGCCCCCCTGTAGCCAGTGATGCCCCCAGCATCCACTAGATGCCCCCAGCAGCCAGCAGATGCCTCCTTGTAGCCAGTAGATGTCCCTGTAGCCAGTGATGCCCCCCTGTAGCCAGTGATGCCCCCATTGTAGCCAGTAGATGCCCCCTGCAGCCAGCAGATGCCCCCGTAGCCAGTGATGCCCCCCTTGTAGCCAGTGATGCCCCCTGTAGCCAGTGATGCCCCCTGCAGCCAGTAGATGCCCTCTGCAGCCAGCAGATGCCCCAGTAGACAGTGATGCCCCCCTTAGAGCCAGTGTGCCCCCTGTAGCCAGTGATGCCCCCTGTAGCCAGTAGATGCCCCTCTTATAGGCAGTAATGCCCCCTGTAGCCAGTGATGCCCCCCTTATAGCCAGTGATGCCCCTCTTATAGCCAGTGATGCCCCCCTGTTGCCAGTGATGCCCCCTGTAGCCAGTGATGCCCCCCTTATAGCCAGTGATGCCCCCCTGTAGCCAGTGATGCCCCTCTTATAGCCAGTGATGCCCCCCTTATAGCCAGTGATGCCCCCCTTACAGCCAGTGATGCCCTCCATTGTAGCCAGTGATGCCCCTGTAGTCAGTGATGCCCCTCGTATAGCCAGTGATGCCCCCCCTTATAGCCAGTGATGCCCCTCTTATAGCCAGTGATGACCCCTTATAGCCAGTGATGCCCCCATTGTAGCCAGTGATGCCCCTTATAGCCAGTGATGCCCCCCTTATAGCCAGTGATGTCCCCATTGTAGCCAGTGATGCCCCTCTTATAGCCAGTGATGCCCCCCTTGTAGCCAGTGATGCCCCCTGTAGCCAGTGATGCCCCTCTGTAGCCAGTGATGCCCCCCTTATAGCCAGTGATGCCCCCTGTAGCCAGTGATGCCCCCCTTGTAGCCAGTAGATGCCCCCTGCAGCCAGTAGATGCCCCCTGCAGCCAGCAGATGCCCCCTGCAGCCAGCAGATGCCCCGTAGCCAGCAGATGCCCCCGTAGCCAGTGATGCCCCCACTGTAGCCAGTGATGCCCCCCCTGTAAGTAATTATAAAATAACAAAAAATTACTTACCAGACCTCGGTCCGCGCGTCCCGGTCCGGAGCTGCTGAGCGGTGGGAGCTGCTGAGCGGTGTAAGCAGCGTGACGTCATTACGCTGCTTACACTGCACGCAGCTCCCATGGATCTCCTCAGCGGCAGAGCTGCCAGACGAGGAGATCGAGCGTCACAGGGGGCGCGGTGAAAGCTGTGTGCCCCTTGCGACACTGATACAGGGGAGGAGTCAGGACGGGAACGATCCGTCCCGCCTCCTCCCCTGTACTGGCAGCTGCTGGCTCTGCGCGGCTGTTTTATAACACACGCGCAGAGTCAGGGGCGCTCCTCCGGGTGGGCAGGGCGAGCGGCCGGGGCGCCCCCCTCGGGTGAGCGGAGCCTCGGCGCCCCGAGCGACCGCCCGCCCTGTCCGGCCCTAGGAACGGCCCTGTTCGTGGATCACATGATGCTGCATCCAATCACTGACCTCCGTGGTGTTATGCAGACATGTGACTGATAAGGTCAGGGATTGGTTGCAGCATCATGTGATTAATGAAGTCTTTACCATAAAATATTAAAAGGTGAACATATTTCCACCTAGTCTAAGTTTCTTTCTTGGCCCTTTATGGTATTTCACCACTTCACGGACACTTCTCATCTTTTTTTACTTTATCATATGCACGAGCTCTGCAGCACGTTCACATCTTTAGAGAACATTGGACCCCTATATATCTGAATGACTCTAATGTAAATAAAAATCTGGGGAGAAGAATATATAAAGGAATACAACTGCACAGGTGTTCCTGAAAGACCAATGGAGCATTGCAGCTAATTCTTCTAGTGACCACCTCTTGTTTCAAATGCTCTTATGCTGGCGTATGTGAATAAAGCTCCCCTCAGATCCAGTTTCATGAGTACTTGCCTCATTGACTTAAAATGGGTCTAAAATAGGTGCAATAGATGCCTATTGTTCATAATAATTTTGTCCCTAAGTTAACAATAAACCTAGAACTCAGTAATGAAAGTAGAGAACCTGCCAATAATGCAGGTCTTCAGAAGTTTTTTCCATGTTCCTTAAACAGTCTTTTTAAATACTACAGAAAAATACAGAGGTTTATTTTTTACTGGCTACGTCTACACGACACTGGTTTACTGTCAGCGTTTTATGCGGATTCGGTATTTAGAAAAATTCAACTGTAAATCATCGCCATAGACCTTAATAGAAAATCTGAGCTGAAGTCTATATGAGGTTGGATTTCAAATCCAAAACTGGGTCAAAAAAACTTAGAACATGTTCTATAATCCGCCGTATTTCACTTGAAAACGACAGACTATAGTACTGTTCAATTGAATGGGCTGCCAAAAACCGACCACAAAAAACGTGCAAAAAGACGGATTGTAAAATACTGGACAGATTCTATAATGCAATCTGATGGTATTTTACAATTGCCGTATGCACGTAGACTTATTTATGGCTTATAAAAAACTGACCTGCACAGGATTGTAAGGAGAAAGTCAAAATCTCCAGGAACATAAATTAAACATTTGTGTGTGTTGTAAGCAGGCGCCACTCTCGGGATCGCAGTCAAATGCGGACAGAGACACAGACAGATTGCTTCGGTTCCAAAACGGTTCCTCCTGTGCTTTATTGGCACAACAAGTATACAACGTTCAACGTATGCCAGATACAAAACAGAATGGTAAACAAAACACCTGTTCTTCTGAGCGCTGGCTACATAGTGCAGTTCCCACACTACACCTGGGTCAGCAAGCAGTTTTGTAAGAGATCCTGGATATCTCCAGTGAGATGCCTCTCAGGCCAAACCTCTTGACCTGTATGTCAGATCTGCCTAGTCAGCTGACTAGCTGACTTATTTAAAAGGGCCCGCCCAAAACCTGGCCTGGAAACAAGGGGAGCAGACACCCACCCAACACTTTGTCTACTCCTAAAAACCGTCCCGGGTTTTGGCTGAAGCAATCATACTACGGGTAAATGTATGTCAACCACTTACTGTGGCTGACACAATAACAAACGGCTTCTAGCTCATAAAAGCCAGATAATCTTGGTGCCATGTCACTTATTATTTCTTTTTCTGGTGTTAGCCAGAAATCTAGCTGGGATATATCCTATTAAGGACCTTCCCCGCTTACCTTACATATCCCCCCTCTGCTCAGACCTGTGGGGAGGAGCACCTTGTGCTTCCATACAATGGGTATGCGACAGTGCATCCATATTGCCTTGCTGGGTACCCGGGTGATACTCTACAGAAAATCTAAAGTCCTGTAAAGCTAGAAACCACCTCATTACTCAATACTACGCATTTTTCCCTTTATTCTGGGCCATCCATTTTAGCCCTAAACTGTCCTCCCAACAGGCAGTACTTGAGAGACTCAATTGCCCACTTTAAAGCCAAGTACTCTCATTCTACGATGGCATAGTTCTTTTCTGCTGCCGTTCGTTTTCTACTCAAGTATACCATCGGATTTTCTTCCCCATCAACCAACTGGGACGTACGATTCCCAAGTCCCTTTTACATGTTACATAGTTTAGAACGGTTGAAAAAGACACAAGTCCATCAAGTTCATCCAAGGGTGGGAAAATAGTGGCTGAAGTGAGAGAGACAAGGACATTAAGCACAGCCTCACCACTGGTTAATGCCCTGGAACCCACAAGGCAAGAACCAATTGTCCAGTTGAGGACCCTATTCTGAACTAAAGAGCTCCACCAGCCATGATCCAGAATTTTTAGATGGTTTATGTACGTATTAATATTCTTCAATTTTCAGGTAGTTATCTAAGCCTTTTTTTTAAAACTCCCAACTGTTCGCTGTGTCCAGTTCTCAGGCAGGATATTCCCAGATCTACATTCTTACAGTGAAGAACCTTTCTCCTCTGGAGATTGAATCCTTTTCTCTCTAGCCGAAAGGAATGTCCGCTTGTCTTTTGAGGGGGCTTCACTTGAAATAATTTTTCCCCATATTTTTTGTAGGGACCATTTATATATTTACATAAATTAATCATGTCCCCCTGAAGCCGTCTTTTCTCAAGACTAAATAAGTTCAATTCTACTAACCTCTCCTCATAACTAAGATCCTCCATTCCTCTTATAAGTTTAGTTGTTCGTCTTTGCACTCTCTCTAGCTCCATTACATCTTTTCTATAAAATGAAGCCCAGAACTGAACAGCATATTCTAAGTGAGGTCGCTCCACTGCTTTATACCGCGGTAGAATCACATCCTTGTCCCGCGAGTCCATACCTCTTTTAATACATGCCAATATCCTACTTGCCTTAGAGGCAGCTGATTGACACTGAATGCTGTTCTGTGGTTTATTATCTACAAGAATGCCCATATCTTTCTCAACAAGCGATTTTCCAAGTGTTTCTCCCCTAAGACATATGATGCCTGCAGATTATTTGTACCCAGATGCAGAACCTTACATTTATCCGCATTGAACCTCATTTGCCAAGTGGATGCCCAAACACTCAGTGTGTCCAGGTCTGCTTGCAATTTATGAGCATCATCCATTGAATGCACTATCCTACATAGCTTGGTGTCATCTGCAAAAATAGAAAGCATGCTATTTATCTCCTCCACTATATCATTAATAAATACATTAAATAAAAGAGGACCCAATACTGAGCCCTGGTGCACACCACTCACATCCTGGGACCACTCAGAGTAGGAGTCATTTACTACCACTCTCTGAGTACGATCTATGCTTTATATGCTTAAAGGGGTTGTCTCACTACAAGGATTGCTTTTTATGTTAAAGATCTTGCAAAAAACAAGTCACTTTGCAAAAATGTGCCATTAACAGTATCCTACCTATTCTGAGATATCCCCCCTTGTATGGGCTGCATCAAGCTCCCCAGGTCCCCTATAGGTTACAGACCTGTTTGATCTCTCTTGATAGGCTGCCAGCCCTGGTTGCTATAGCTACAGACCTGGCTTCTACTGCAGCCTAGTGGAAGCCAGTAAACACGCCCCTGAATTCAAAATGAAACCAAGAAAACAGGGCTGAGGTAAGATGAATCAATGTAGTGAGACAAACCCCTTTAAATAATTTCTTTGGGTTTGTCTTGCTGTCCTTGGCCACCTGCCTTTCATTTTGTATTTTGGCTTCTTTTATCACTTTTTTACAGATTTTATTAAGATCTTTGTAATTTTCAAAGGTTAATGCTGACCCCTGACTTATATTTTTTAAATGCGATTTTTTATTATTTATTGCCCTTTTAACAGAAGGTAGAAGCCATGCTGGATTTAGTTTTAATCGCCGATGCATGTTGCCTATAGGAATATATTTTGCTATAAGTTCCCCCTGAGTATATTTAAAGCTTTCCCATTTGGCTTCTACATCACCATTTGCTAATAGCTGCTCCCAGTCTATGTCCTGTATTGCATCCCTCATTAAGGGGAAATTGGCCCTTTTAAAATTAAATGTTTTTGCCCTCCCGCTCTGTGTTTCTTTTTTCCAGTTTACACTAAAATGAATTATATTGTGGTCGCTGTTACCTA
Organism: Phyllomedusa bahiana; assembly: GCA_025379985.1. Classification (NCBI taxonomy): domain Eukaryota; kingdom Metazoa; phylum Chordata; class Amphibia; order Anura; family Hylidae; genus Phyllomedusa; species Phyllomedusa bahiana. Next base: position 43,911 of record JAODAL010018387.1, read on the forward strand.
GATTTTCAGAAACAGTGACCGCTCCAACAAGTTCTGCTTTGTTAGAAATGACCAGATCCAACAGAGCATCACTTCTAGTGGGATCCTCCACAAACTGCCCCATAAAATTATCCTCTAACAGATTGAGGAACTTCCTTCCCTTTTCAGTTGATGCAGAACCGTGACCCCAGTCAATGCCTGGGTAATTAAAGTCACCCATTATTATCACTGTACCTGCCTGCGCAACCTGCACCATTTGATTATGCATCCTGTTCGCCCTATTTCTGAGGTCATATAGATACGCCATAAATAATCCTTTTCTGCATTAACTCCGTCGCGTTTCACCCACAATGCCTCCACTATCTCCAGTAACCTCGTCTCAATTTCTCTTTCACATTTGCCTTCTATCACTCTTCAGACAGAACAGTCTCCTCCCCCCTCCTATCTTGGGTTTGCAGTCAGACCTGCCTCCCGACTGGGTTCAGACGCTTGAACCTTAGCCAGGTGGGAATTCCAGTCTAAGCTGAAAATGACTATGTCGTCTAAATATGCGGCTGCGTATTTTCTATGAGGCCGTAGGACAATATCCATCAATCTCTGGAATGTGGCAGCTTCACCATGGAGGCCAAAGGGAAGCACCACATATTGAAAATGGCTGTAGGGCGTAGAAAAAGCATTTTTCTCCCCTTGGTAATGTCCAGAGTGGTGATGTACCTGGCTGGCCCCAACCTTTCTATGAGCTCATCCACTCTTGGCATCGGATACACATGGAACTTGGATATTTCACTTAGCTTTCTAAAGTCAGTACAGAACCATAGGCTGCTATCGGGTTTGGGAATGAGCACTATGGGGCTGGACCAACTGCTCTGTGACTTCTCCATAACCCCTAGTGACAACATTTTTTCCACTTACTCTGAGATGGCCTGTCTCTGGGCTTCGGGCACATGATAGGGTCTCAGGCTCACCTTTTGTCCAGGTTCCATCATTAAGTCATGCTTTATGACCTGTGTTCTACCTGGTATGTCCGAAACAAGCCTTTATTTCTCCCCAGTAACTCCTTTACCTCCTGTACCTGTACTGCGGACAAGGAATCTAAGATACAGACCTCTGACAGCTCGGGACTAGGGACTTCATTAGGGTTACACAAAGCACCAAGAGTCTCTCTGTCCTTCCAGGGTTTGAGTAAATTAAAGTGGTATATCTGGAGTGGTTTTCTTTTCCCGGGCTGATATACCTTATAGTTCACCTCACCGACTTTTTACCTCACCTCATAGGGATCTTTGCCAAAAATTTACTCTCCACTGTTGGGACTTGCACCAACACCCAGTCACCTGGCTGGAAGGACCTGACCCTTGCAGACCTATTATATACTCTGGCCTTTTCTTCTTGAGCCTGCTGCATATGCTCCTTAACAATCGGCATCACTGCTGCAATTCTATCCTGCATTTCCATGACATGATATATCCAACAGACCCCTGGGATGTTTCCCATGTCATAGCTCAAATGGGGAAAACCCTGTAGAACATAAACTACAGAACAGAAAATATTAAGAAAATATCAAGTACATCAAAAAACGGTCCCAGTCCTTCCAATCCTTGCCTATCACTTTTCTGAGCATCCTCTTCAAGGTTCGATTGAACCTTTCTACAAGGCCATCTGCCTGGGGATGAAACACCGAGGTGCGCAGTTTTGTAATTTGTAGAAGGCGACACAGCTTCTTTGTCACTTTCGCCATAAAGGGGTTCCCTTTTCAATGAGGATTTCCTTGGGTATCACGGTCTGGGTAAACATGTGGATGAACTCTTGGGCAATCACTTTTGCAGAGGTGTTCCTGAGAGGTATGGCTTCCGGATACCGGGTGGCATAGTCCAGGATTACCAAAATATGCTGGTGAACCCGGGTAGACTTGGGAAGTAGCCCCACCAAATCCATGGCGATACGCTCAAACGGTACTTCAATTATGGGTAGCGGTATCAGCGGAACACAAAACTGTGGCCGAGGGGTGTTAATCTGACATTCTCAACATGACTGACAGAATCCTCCACCACACTATCCATATCTGGCCAGTAAAAATTGCGCTCAATGCACTCTTGGGTCTTTCCCGCCCCAAGGTGTCCACCCAGCACATGTGAATGACCCTGCTCAAGCACCATGCGTACATGTGACCACGGCACGACCAGCTGTTTCATCACCTCAGTCTGGGTTTTCTTTACCCTATACAGCAAGTTCTCCCATACTGCAAAATATGGGTACACCAAATTGACGCCTGGTTCCTGCTTGACCCCATTTATAACCTTAACGCTCCTCCAAGTGTTTATTAGGAGGGGATCCCTTATCTGTTCGGTACCAAAGTTACCTTTTGCAACCTGTAAAGCAGAAAACTCTATTTCCGGGGAAGATTCTTCTGCATCCCCAGCTAGGACCTCTAATGAAAAATTATCTGGTCCCTCTGGTACCCGTGTCCCATCATTTGCAGTATCAGACACAGTTATAACATTTTGAGTTTTCCAACCCACCTTGGCCCGCTTATTTTCCCACATCTTCCAGACCCAGCGAAAATTGCGGCCTATTATCACAGGATACATTAGATCAGTTACCAGTTACTTCATGGTTCACAGTCCCACATGGAGTCTCCACTATGACTATTGCTATGGGATAGTCCTTAGTGTCCCCATGTATACACACCAGCCCCAGGCAGCGGGTTTGAAGTTTGTTAGAGTCCACCAAACTAGCCCGGACTAAAGTCAACAGACTCCCAGAGCCCATTATCACTTTAAAGGAACGGTCTCCTATGCGTACTGGACACACTTGCTGTTCACTGATATTGTCCAGTTGGGCAGCATAAGCAGGCCTGGCAAAGTAAGACCTGCGCCTCCAAAAATCACACTCCATGAACTCAGAAAGTATAGGGCACTTGGCGGTCACATGTCCCAGTTCCTAGCAGTGCCAGCAGACTACCTGGCCCCGTGGTCTGGTCATTAAGTCCTTCTTTGGACTTGGCATCTGTTTACCGGGACACTCCGGAAACATGCCACCCTCCTTAGCATGCAGTCTCTCTCCCTTAATAGCAGGAACTGTCTTACTGTATTTATATTCACACAAACTGCTGCATAACACTTTCTCTTGTTGCTTTTCTTTTTAATACTTTTCACGATTTTCACAAGAGAAAGTGTTATGGAGCAGTTTGTGTGAATATAAATGCTGAAGGTAGCAGGTGAGGACCTGCGCTATTGCTGCGGACCTGATCTAATATAAGGGTCGGTTGCTGTTATATTTGGACAGTCTTACTGTATGCCAGTTTCTTCTGATTCCCGGTGCCATGCAGGTCCTGGAGGAAATCCTCAGTGGCTGTCAACCTCTCCACTATGGACACCAAGTTGTCCATACTTTTTGGGTCACAGTACCTCAAGCAGCACTGGATCCTCATTGGTAAGGCACAGACAAATCACATATGACCTGTTCCACTATTTGGGCAGGTGTGAGCTCCTCCAGCTGTAACCACTTGCTGGTAAGGTGGAATAGGTCATACATCTGGGACCTCGCTGGTTTCTTGGCGTTGTACTCCCAAGTGAAGACTTGCCGTGCTCAGACCCCCAAGGTAACGCCAAGCCAGGCCAGTATTTCCTCCTTCAACCTTGTATACACCCTGGCGTCCTGGACTCGCAGGGTAAAATATGCCTTCTGAGGTTCACCCGTCAGTAAGTGGGCTGGGTACGTCAGCTCACTGATCTTGAGGTAGCTGTGCCCCCTCTGCGATCCTTTCAAATGTAACCAGGTAGGCTTTAATGTCGTCCTCAGCAGTCATTTTTGTCACTTTGCACAAGCTGACGGGATCCCGACTGCAATCTCTGAGACACCCCTGGCCTCTCTGTCAAGGCTTGCAGAGTCTGGTTTATCAAGCACTGTTCTGTGGCTGTGGCCTGGTGCAGAGAAACCTGTGTCAGGCTGCCTATCCATTTACCAAAGCGGCGATCCAGGAGCTAAGGAATCCCAGAACGGTCCAAGATGGCGCCAGAACGCAAGTGAGGCATTACAATATATATGTAGACATTTGGTAGATGTTAGTTATAAACTACTTTGAGTGGAATAACTGTCTTACACGCAGAAATTTTTTGAAGTTTGAAAATGGTAAATTTTTCACATTTTTCACGATACTTTGATATTTTTCACAAATAAACAAAAACTTTTTGGACCAAAATGTATTACTATCTTAAAGCACAATGTGTTACGAGAAAACAGTCTCTGAATCATATGGATAGGTTAAAGTGTCAAAAAGTTATTCTCACATAAAGTGAAACATGCCAGATTTAAAAAAAAAAAAAGGGGCTCTGTCAGAGAGGCCAAAACTGGCTCTGGCGGTAAGGGGTTAAATAAACTCTTGCAAGAGGGTGTCAAAATGGGAGCCCTTACAACAAAATTGGGAGAGCAGCTTTTGGAACACCCTGCTCCCATTTTGCATTCACTCCCTAAAATTCATAAGGGTCAATTACTCCCTCCCCTCAGACCCATTGGGCCACATGTATGAAAGCTACATGTATGTAACCTATGGGCAACAAAGTGGGTTTTAGACCTAAATAGTTTTCATAAATGTGGCCCGTGTCTGGGATCAGTTCCTTGGTAGAAAAACTGGGCACTTTGATGAATCACTTGTCACAACCCTTGATACCTACACTTCCAGGCTATATTAGACATACCAAGCACGTCATCCAGATGTTAGAGTGGGCCAATTGGAGCCGTGATAGCATTTGACTGATGTGCAATGTTGTAGGATTGTACCCATACATTCCCCAGGACCTGACAATTCAGTTCCTCGAGGATTTGTTGCTAAAGTTCAGGCCATATAGAGAGGTAACGAGGAATTTTGTTGTTATGGCTACTGAATTTTTGCTCAAACAATTATTTTGTATTTGATCATTTATTTATTTTTTTTGCAACAACGAGAAGCTTCTATTTGAGCTCACTTCTCCCCATCACTGGCAAATATTTTTCAGAATGTGGGATAGGATTTTTCTTTTTCCAGACGTCAATACCTTTTCCTCCCATATCAGGTGGTATAGTCGTTATATAGATGACCTCGTCCTGATATAGTAGGGACCTTTACATCTCATTCCCGAGTTACATAATTCATTATGAGATGAATTTGCAGATTACATACAAGTATCATGTTGTTACAATGGATTTTCTAGATATAACTCTTACAGGTGATTTACAACAAGGCATTTTGGTATCCCCCTATTCCAAACCTACATTGGAAAACTCAATTTTTTTATCATCTTCATGTTACCCAAAATACCTAATACACAATGTTCCAGTGGGGGAATGAATTAGAATGAAAAGAAATAGCACTGCACCTACACTACACCTTCAGAAGGGCGTTAGATTTGTGTCGAAAAAAGCACTAACTATAGGTAGTTTTCTCTCCCCTAGTCTTTTTAGTAGTAATGTAGTAATCAACAGTCATTAACATCAACCTGGCTTAATATCACAGATTTTTCCCCTCTGGACATAGACGGTGCATTTCTTGCCAACATATTGTAACATCTAATTCTTTTGTTTCTTTTAACCTGGGAAGACAATATAAAATTAACAATTATATTAATTATAATACCAGGAACGTCATATACTTAATTACATGTGTAGAATGTAAAGTACAATACACTACAGCATTAAAAACCAGGTTTAGACGATATCTGTCAGATTCCCATGGGTTCAAATCCAGTACCAATATCTCTGCGGTTTCCTAACATTGCCTTGAGATACATGCAGGTGAAACATCTATGATAAAAAATTATTGGCATAGAAAAGGTCCAAAAACCTTTTAGAGGAGGGAGGCATGAGGAGGAAAGTCCTAAGTAGGGAAGCCAAATGGATCTTTACCTTGGGAACGAGACAACTACGAGGACTTAATATCAGACAGGATATTTTATATCATTATTAAATAGGATACTGTTGTGAATAATTTTGATACTTTTGTACTTCATTGGTTTTATAATATGTATTCTGTACTGGAATAAGTTAGGTTATAAGGGTTTAAATAGGATAGAGGTTGGGAAACGAATGGGTTAAGGTTGGATAACACCCTTGTTTCCTGTTTCCTATGTATTGTAGTTTCTATCAGTGTCAGACTGGGGTGCCTAGGGCCCAGCAGAGGAGTTTATTTTAGGGGCCCACTGTGTCTCCTTGTCTCCGCCACCTGTACGGTGCCCCGCCCGATCTTGCTTCAACTTATACAGACCGATGCAATGACATTAATCTGTGACTGAATAATACCACAACACCATGACCACATATCACCACCACATAGTGACTGAATACCACCATACTATGACCACATATCCACACAACATAGTGACTGGACAAGGTGTATATATATGGGCCCTCAGGCAGGTGTGTGTATATATATGGGCTATTCAGGCAGGTGTGTGTATATATATGGGCTCTTCAGGCAGGTGTGTGTGTATTTCTATATATGGCCCTTCAGTTATATATACACTATACATCACCCCTATACATATATAAAGACCCCTCTGACAGGTATGTATGTACATATATATGGGGGGGGCACTGCTCTGAAAAAGAGAGTGGGAGCTTGCTCATGCTGAGAGAGGGCTTGCGCTGTGCTTCACAGAGGCACTCAATATAACTTACCCTGTCCCTCTTACACTGCCCCTCTTAGACTGCCCATATTAGACTGTCCATCGTAGACTGTCACTGCCCCTCTTAGACTGCCCCTGCCAATCTTAGACTGCCCCCCTTAGACTGTCACTGCCCCTCTTAGACTGCCCCCCTTAGACTGTCACTGCCCCTCAAAGACTGTCACTGCTGCCCCCCTTAGACTGTCACTGCCCCTCTTAGACTGCCCCCCTTAGGCTGTCACTGCCCCTCTTAGACTGCCCCTCTTAGACTGAGACTGCCCCTCTTAGACTGCCTCTCTTAGACTGAGATTGCCCCTCTTAGACTGCCCCTCTTAGACTGTCACTGCCCCTCTTAGACTGCCCCTCTTAGACTTACATGATTACATCTCTGGAAATGGAGCAGCCAAGCACTGCTCTCTCTCTGCTGCGGGCGGGACAATTTGAATTCGGGAAGCCCACAAGGGGTGGGGCTTACTGGTGGAACCTCTGGGCGGGTCTTCACGGATTCGAAAGCCCGCAGCAGAGAGAGAGCAGGGCTCGGCTGCTCCATTCCCAGCAGCGCAGGACATGTAAGTGAGAATGTATAGAGCGCCGCTGGGAAGCACTGCGTGGGCCCCTCTCTCCATCAGCAAGCCCCCTCCCACAACAGTGCCGGCAGGAGGCAGCTATTTTTAATATAGACAACGCAGGCCCCTGTCCTGTGTGAGGGGCCGCGGCTGTCACCTGTGTTAGTCGGGGGCCCACTGGAGGATTCTCCTATGCTCCGGTGGGCCAGTCCGACACTGGTTCCAATGTGCTGTTACTATGCTCCATTTAAGGCAAAAGCCGAAACGCGTCAGATAGTGTTGTACAAAGATATATGTTTGTGTGCCTATCATTTTAATGATACAATAAATAGTACGTTTTAAATAACTCTATTTGGATACGTGGGATGTTATGTGGATGCTGGAAATCTTTGAATTTGTCGAACGGCAGTCTTGGACCAGGAATAACTCCAGGGTAATTGCAAACTTAGACCAGGACACAGACCAGGAATACAGATGGCCAGAGATACAGAGCAAAACCCCAGCTTGCAGTCAGATAACTCAGGTCCTGTCTGATAGCAGAGGCTGGTTTTTACAGCCAGCCAGGGAAATGGGTGTCAGATGCTAATGCAGAACCCAGGTTAACTGTTACCCTCCTGGCTGGCATGGAGAAGGCTGAACCTCCAATACAGCCCCCAGGGTCAACGACATGTAGTAAGCAAGGCACGATCCATACAGTAGACCCCCTTTTATGACATTATCGGCAAAAGTTGAAATCGGCACGGTTTTTAGATTTATCAGAAATTTCCGATCACGCGATAGTCTAGGTGACAATCTTACAGATAATCTATTACTACCGCGCCATTTTCAGCATTTCCTGTCATTTTGGCGGCCAGCCAATCAGCTCCGAGGATAGAGGGGGGTGAGGAGGATGTACAACGTCACCACTTTGCGGTGTATGGATCTCATTGGCTGCAAAAATCATGTAACCTCGTTTTATCTATGCAACTGCATTTCCTGTTCAGCTCATTCTCTGTCTATGACACTTCACAGCAGGACGTGTCCGCGTTTAAACCAATAGCTCTGAGAGATAGTCTCTTCTAATACAAGAAACCATCCACCTAGCTATAGCTTAGAATATAGTTAGATTAGAGAATTTCACTTCTTATTTAGTTAGAGAAAGTTTTAAAGATATCTACTGGTGTGTCCAGCCACTGGGCTGCTGTACGCAAATTGTGTTATACATAATTTATAGTAAATTGCACCTGTAGTCAGTGGTGTGAAGGCCGCCATATTAATCCATGTAACATTTAAATACTCTTATTGCAGTCCGTCGTCTGGTTGGCGCAGAGAGCTCAGTTGTACGCAAATTGTGTTATACATATTTTATAGTAAATTGCGCCTGTAGTCAGTGGTGCGAAGGCCGCCATATTAATCCATGTAACATTTAAATACTCTTATTGCAGTCCATGCGTCTGGTTGGCGCAGAGAGCTCAGTTGTACGCAAATTGTTTTACACATTATTTCATAGTAACTGCTGCCTGTTGTCAGTGGGGTCAAAACTGCCATATGTAATCCAAATAACTTTTGAATACTTCTATTTCACTCAGTGCGTCTCAGTTTGGCGCTAATCGTGCATTTGTACGATAGTTTGTTGAAAAATATTAATTGCTAGTCCTACTGGGCAGTTGTAAATCTCAGGGACTGAAGGAAGAACACTGTTGATTGTGTGTTACAGTTCTTACACCAGACCGCATTTCACAAATATTTGTTAGAAATAATTCTGTTTCCTAATCCTAGTTGGCTGTTGGAAATTAGAGGGATTTAAGAATAGCTGTGATTTGCCGTCTTTCAATAAGAGACTGTCAAAAACTCTTCCATACCTTTTAAATTTTTAAATTTCTGAACATGGAGTGAACTGCAGGTAGTAAGCGAGCAAAGAGGGGTGTAGGACATGGAGGTAGAGGTACGAGAGGAGGTGCTACTTCCAGTGTTGACGACAACACGCAAGCCAGGGGATCATCGGTTACAGGACCATCAGGCATGTTATTTATGGGTTGGTGTCCTGTGAATCAGTAACGAACAGCGTTGCCAATCTGTTCTTCAGTGGTTAATGCAACCTGCATCCAGCAGTCTTACCTCCTTGTCCTCCCAGTCACAGCCACAAATGTCGTAATCATCATCGTCAGCATCCGTCCAACATGAAGCGAAGGCAGCCCAAATGTTAATTCATGTACCCACCACTGTGGATAATCCATTTTCTGAAGACTTCTTTGATGACAAAATGCGGTTGGGGTCAGAAGGCATTTTTAAAGATCAAGAGGCCAAAGAGGATGATTTTGTCTGTTCTGAAGCCCAATCGCTGATGCCATCAGAAGAGAAGGAAGCCGGTCAATCGGCAAAAATCCTGGGCGGTCGGCAGAGCTGTGCAGTGCTTGTTGCCTGTAGCCTGCAGCTCCAGGATGTAGAATGTCAGGACGAGGAAGTCACCTGTGTTGTTGATGATGATGATGACGACATTGCGGATCCAACGTTGTCTTTTCAGCAGAATTTTCTTGCAAGCGCTTCATCACTGGACGAGGAGGAAGATGATGGGGTGGTGTCAGTACGGGTCCTGCCTCAAAAAGGGAGAGGGCAGTCGCACAAGTCCGCTAATATTATTCCACCAGCCATGATCAGTGGAAACACAGCTCCTCGCTTATCGCCGTCGAAAAGGTCCAGGAACTCTCAAGCCTGGGCTTTTTTCGATCAAGCCTCTGATTCACCCAGCGACATCATATGCCACCTTTGCCGTAAATGCATCAGGAGAGGGAAGAATCTGAGGTGATTAACCACCAACAACATGTCTAGTCACATGCAGCGAATGCATGAGTTGAAATGGAGGGAACACTTGGCGAAAAAAAGGCCAGACCGGTCCCAGGCTTCCAACCACTGTCACACCCTCTGTCTCCATCACCTCCGCCACTTCCAAGACCAAGCGTTCCTCAGCTGCCCATGTATATCAGCGTCATAAGCAAGGATCAGCCTCCGCTTCAGCCTCCACCGTCGCCCGAGAACCACCACCACCGCAAGAGACCCATCCTACCCCTTCTCCTTCCACCAGTTTGACCTGCACGTCATACAGCAGCCAGTCTAGCAGCCAGCCTTCTGTCTACCAGGTTTGGGAGCAGAAGAAACACTTTTCCCGAACCCACCATCCCATCCCAAAGCCAAAAGCCTGAATGTCGGCATTAACAGGCTTTTGGCCTTGGAAATGTTGCCTTTCCGTCTGGTGGACATCGATGGGTTCCGCCACGTCATGGCCCTTACCTGCCCCCAATAACAGAGGCCGAGCAGGCATTTCTTTTCCAGAAATGCCGCCCCTGCCCTGGCCAACCACGTGTCATCTAAAATCTCAAGCGCGTTGTCTGCATCTGTGTCCGGCAAAGTCCATCTGACCACTGATACATGGACTAGTAAGCACGGCCAAGGCCGCTATATCTCTGTGACAGCTCACTGGGTGAGCTGGGTGGATGTCTCTGGTGGTGATGATGGCTCTCAGGCTCGTTGCACGCTCTTCAAAACTGCAGGGATGGTGCAGGGTTCTTTCCCCCAAAGGTCCACTGGTAGCATGACGTACCAAGAGAAACCAGGCCGTGGTGAAGTTAATCTGTCTTGGAGACACACAGGTTAGGAACTGTGCACGGCTCTTCGCAATGAGACCGAGCGCTGGCAGCAGCGCAATGCCATTACGCAGTACGAAGTGACACATGGCCTGACAAGCAGCGGTGCGGACCTCGGGGTGTTGAGCTACCGAGAGAGGAGGCAGGTGAAAGTGCTCTGCACCATCCTTGCAAGTTTTGAAGAAGCCACACCAAAATGGTCAGTGCGGACAATGCTCTTGTCAGCATGAGCATTGTGGTGATCTTAGTTCTGTAACAAGTGTTGGACACTCAGAAACAGCAGGTCCCACCAGCGACGGTGGAGGAGACGGACACAGATGCGGACACAGAGCCTTTCTCTCCGTCGAATCCAGAAGGCCCGACAGTTTCACAACTTTTTTTTATTTAACTGTAGATTTTTATTTTACGTAGATACAATAAAAACACAGATAACAATGTCATATATAAAGTAACATTAAGGGAATAGCATTACTATATTACTATCAGACACCAACAGATAGTATCTTCCACGTTAATCTAGCAACATAAAAAACAAAGAAAACAGTAGGATATTATGAATATAAAGAAAGACCAACTGTAAAGTCTCTATAAAAGAATCCCGTTCTGAGAAAAAAGACAACCAGCCAAAAGAAAAATTAAATCATAACACTAAAAAACAAGGACAAGGGAACTCGAAGACAGGACACACAGAGAAAAAGGTACTCTCATGCAAAGGCCTGCAGTCCAGAACCATTCTGCCAATAGTTATTGATCTTGAATGATGCAGTAAAGATCCCACGGTTTCCAAACAGCATCAAAAGGGTCCATTTTGTTATGTGACATAGCTGTAAGGTATTCCATATGTCTCGCCTCTCTCAAACAGGTATATAAATCCGATTTAGTGGGGGCAGAGGTTTGTCTCCAAAATTTAGCAATGAGACACTTAGCAGCTGTTGATACATAAAGGGACAGTCTACCTAATTTACGTCCTAAAGGAGGATAGGGAATGTTAAGCAAAAAGTACTGAGGTAGAAGAGGAACCGTGACCTCTGTGAGATCAAAAATCAAAGATTGAACTGTCCTCCAAATCCGTTTTATCCCCCTACAATCCCAAAAAAACATGTTGAAGGGTGGCTTCCACCTCTCCACATCTCCAACAACTGTCCGGGACACCTGGATTCAGTCTATGCAATAAGGCTGGTGTGTGATACCAATACATAAGTATTTTGTATTGATTTTCCTTATTCTGAATGAACAAGGAGGAATATGCAGCTTGTCTCCAGATTGATATCCATGTATCCTGGGGGATGGAGAACCCAAGATACTCTTCCCATTTAACCATGTAGTTATGTACTATGGGTGATTCTGAATTAGAGGCAATCAGCAATTCATATATTACCAAGATTAAGCCTGTGGAGGAGACCCCAGCCCGACAAATCCTCTTGAAGGCTGTGGGTTGGGAAACTACATCAGTTTTCAAAACAGAATACATAAAATGTCTAATCTGTAAGTAGGAGTAAGCCGCAGATGAAGGCAAATTATGAGAGGACCTGAGAGCCTCGACCGTTTTTAGCTTTGATGTGCAATGATCCTCCAAATCCGCAAAGCGAAACAAGTTACATTCAAACCAAGGCCTTAACCCCTCGCTAGATAACCCAGCCATCAACAGGGGGTGAAAGACAAAGGAGGTCATAGAGGAGGCATCCGAGGATAACAAAAATTTCTTATGGCATCGCTTCCAAATGTCTCTGGTGAGAGTCATAGAATGCAATTAGGGTACATAAAATTTATAACAAGAGGTAGACCATAGCAAGGAATTTGGATGGACAGGAGCCACCCACAGTCTCTCAATCTCCATCCATCTTGTATACGCAAACATAGCTGACCAAGATGGTATAGCACGGAGCTGAGTGGCCTAATAATATTTAAGAACATCAGGAACAGCTAGTCCCCCGTCCATCTTACCCGCCAATAGCACAGTTTTGGGAATCCTATGTCTATTATTCCCCCATATAAGGTGGATAAGATCTGATTGTAGGGTCCTGAGGGTTTGCATGGGGACAGGGATTGGGAGCGTCTCAAAGAGATACATTAATTTCGGGAGGACAGACATTTTGTTTGATGCGATGCGGCCAAATAGAGATATAGAAAGTTTGTTCCACTTGTCTAGTAATATTTAAATCTCGACTAAAAGAAAAGGGAAATTGTCCTTATAAAGAGAGGCATATTGCGGGGTTAAATAGACGCCCAAATATTTCAAACGGTCAGTTTGCAACCCATAGGCGAAGTTAGCTTGTAGATGAGAGAGTAAGGGCTCGTTCACACGGCTGATTTGGGCACTGATTTCAGCCATACTGCGTGCCGTATTAGCGATGCAGTACAGCTGAAATCAGTCCCTGTCAGTACGGTAATCCACAGTTCTCATAGAGACCTATGGATTCCGTCTCTCCTCCCCGCTCGGCGAATACGCCGAGGGGGGAGAAAGTGACATGTCAATTATTTATGGCATGAAGTGCCGTGAAAAATGAGTGTCTATGGGGCCGGCGAGCTGCCAGCTCCCGCCCCCGTTGCACGGCAGCCGGCATAATTGCGGGGCGAAATCCGTCCCCGCAATTACATCGGCAATAAGCCGTGTAAACTAGCCCTAACTCAGCAGACAAATTAATAGGCAAGGCTTCCAATTTTTGAGGAATTAATTTTATACCCAGAGAGGGCGCCAAATCGAGATAGGAGGGATATTACAGGAGTAGTCAACGTTAAAAGTACATCATCCGCATATAAGGATATTTTAAATTCCCCATTTCTCAGACGAACTCCGGAGATATCACTGTTCAATCGAACCGCCGCTGCCAGTGGCTCTATGCATAAGGCGAAAAGAAGTGGGGAAAGAGGGCAACCCTGTCTAGTACCATTTTTAATGTGAATTAAAGGTGATGTAGCGTGGGGAAGTCGAATACTAGCTGTGGGGCAGGAATAGAGCCCCTGGAGCACGCCAACAAAGGGGCCAGAAATGCCAAACATGTTTAACGTTGGAAACATAAAAGGCAAGCTAAGCCGATCAAAGGCTTTTTCAGCATCTAAACTAAGCATTAGCATGGAGTCCCCTTTCCTATTTACCACATCGATCAGATCGATCGTTCGCCTGGTGTTATCCCCTCCCTGTCGGCAGGGGAGAAAGCCCACCTGATCTTTATTAACCAATTGAGGCAGAAAGAACGAGAGCCTATTTGCCAGAATTTTAGTAACTATTTTTAAATCTGTGTTCAGCAGAGCTATCGGCCTGTAGCTAGTGCACTCCAGGGAGTCCTTATCTGGTTTGGGTATTAGTGTAATATAGGAGTGAAGAATCGAATGTGGGATAGGGGAGCCCGAAAAGAAGGAGTTAAAAAGCTCCAATAGAAATGGAAGCAATTGAGGCTGGAATGCCTGATAATATAAATATGTAAGGCTGTCCGGACCCAGTGATTTCCCAGAGGGAAGTCCTTTAAGCTTACTAGTTATTTCATCCTTTGTAATCGGAAGGTTCAGAGTGGCCAGGTCACTCAACCCGAGAGTCGGTAATTTACAAGATCTTAAGAAACCCTGTAAGACCTCATCTCTTTCCGAGTGATCAGTAGGTAGTTTGTCAGGGATGTTATACAAATTGGAGAAATAGGAGTGAAAAAGATCTGCAATTAATTTGGGGTCGTAAACTGGAGTCCCAGAGCTATTTCGTAGAGAGTGAGGAGTCGATCTGGCCGAATCCTCACGATGCATTTTCGGTAGGAGCGTATGGAGCTTATTGGCGCTCTCATAATATTTGTTTCGAAAAGACCATCAGCCTTTCCGTATCAAGAATAACGAGACTTCTCAGTTTTGCCCTTAAAGAGAACCTGTCACATGGATTATGACCCTCTTGCTGAGGACAGAACAGGGTAGAGTCAGATATGCTATTTCCAGTGCTGTGTCCCTTATAATGTAAGATGCTGTAGTTCTCGTGCATTTAATGCTCAAATCTGCAGTTTTCAGCCAGAAGAGTCATTCGAAGAGTCATTCAAAGAGTCAGTTATTTTCAAACCCCGCCCATCTGAGTCTAGCCCCGCCCACCTCAACTGATAAACCTAGTACTTTGAATAGGTAGAAACATGTGAATAACTGTCAATGGGCGGGGCTAGCCTTTGGTGGGCGGGAATAACACCTGCTCATGAATAATATTTGAGGGATAAATGCTCTAAAACTACAGTATCTTACAGAATAAGGGACACAAGGCTGGAAACAGCATGTCTGACACTAGCTTGTGCTGTTCTCAGCAAGGGGACCTATGTGACCGGATCCTTTTAAGCTAACTACACGCCGCAAAGTAGTCTTAGTGGGATTCACCACTAACTGACTTTCGAGTAACTTAAGTTGTGATAAGTAGGTTTCTCTTTATAAAGCCCTGTCCTTTTTTATACGAGAACCCATAGCTATACATTTACAACGTACAATGGCCTTCTGCGCCTCCCAAAGAGTGGCACATGAGGATACTGACCCTGTATTAGTTTGAAAGTAGTCTAAGATATGCTGTCGCAGCTCTTCCCTGTTATGGGGATTCTTCAATAAAGATTCTCCAGTGGCACTTCCTCATAGGCCTATGTGTGGCTTTCAGGGTTAAGCTAATTGGAGCATGATCTGACCATGTTATCGAACTCACATCAACAGAATCCAGTAATCTAAGAGCCATTATATTTCCAAAAAAATAATCTATTCTAGAATGCGATTGATGTGGATTTGAGAAAAAGGTGTATGACGTCTGTTGGATGAGCTATTCGCCATAGATCAAACAGATTAAATTGACGAATCGGTTGATGGAAACCCCTGGAGAGACAACACTGTGCCCTAGGAGGAGTTTGAGGTGCCAAATGGAGTCTATCATAGACTTCTGAAAGACAAGATTAAATTCACCCCCTATAATAATCGTGGCCGGAGGAAGGCGTGACAGTTTAAGTAAAAGCCTTTTGAGAAAGGACAATTGTCCAACACTAGGAACATATGTATTACATAGGGTAATTGGTAGCCCATTTAAAATGCCTTCTAGATATATGTACCTCCCCCCTTGATCCGCTATCATGTTTCGAATTTGTATAGGACAAGAATTAGACATGAGAATGGCAACCCCTGCTCTCTTTCTATCCAATGAAGCAATATGAGCAACATGGTATAGGTGTTTGATAAAATTAAAGTTTCCCTCCTTATTGAAGTGAGTTTCCTGTAAGAAAACAATATCTGCCGGATCATGCTTAAGGTCCCTAAGCAGGAGTTTCCTCTTAATATTCAAATTTAGACCCTTGACGTTGAAAGATCGTATTCTAATCATTTGGAAACCTAAAAAAAGAGAGTTCTAACATTTTGGACTGCAAGCTGGAAGGTCCAAGGTTACATACCATCCTGAGCAAGGAAGCCTTCGCAGAGCCATTTGAAATACCTATGGAAACAAAAGGGAGGGGAAAAGACAGCACAGAACATACAAATACCATTGAGAAAACATCTCGTAAATGCCAAGACAAAAGAGTCCTGGTGAGGTAACCGTCAAAATATCTTGTAGAAGAGACATTAGTACAACACCCAAGGATAAAATCATTGGTACACTGGACAAAAACCTCAAGGGGGCAGTAACATACTACCAAAGGAGAGAAAAACAAATGCAATTCTGATGCAGCCAACACTGCAAACTTGCAAAATGAGGGCTGGAAAAGCAAAAAACAGCCAAATTAGAAACAACAATCCAGTCCAGCACACTAATACAAGGGGGGTCAATCACTTAAAGATAATAGTTAGATGGCATAAAACCACATTGCTTTAAAAAGTAATGCAAAAAACAGCAACTATTGCAACCTGTTACTTTGATAAAAAAATAGGCCAAGAACATCAAGCTAGTGGGCCTCAATAAACAGAAATCAATGGCTGTCTTGAAAGATCCATGTTAGAAAGGAAAAGAAAAAAAAGAGGGGGCCAGGAGGACCTGACGAGATGCCAAGACAGTCCAAAATCTCAATAAATCAAGTTCCTGCTGAGGGATGAGGGTGCGTCCTAGAAATGGACGGACCTTGAAGTGAGCGCCTTTGTCGTTTAGTTTGGACTTGGTGCCATTCTGGTGGAGGAGCCGGAGGTGAAGCCTCAAGTTCCCAGTCCGCCATTAATGGAGAGGAACAGAATCCCAGTACTCCCTGATAGTCTTGTAGAACTGCAGAGCGTCCATTTTTAGAGGCAATAAGGGTGAATGGAAAACCCCAGCGATAAGAGATGGTATGATTTCGCAGTACTTCCAGGAGCGGTATAAGATGCCGTCGCTTCTGCAGCGTGATCCAAGAAAGGTTTGGATACAGTTGAATAGTAGTCCCCTGATATTCCACTGTGCGTTGAGCTCTAGCTTTAGCCATTATTAACTCTTTAAGTTGAAAGTCATGGACACAGCATATAACATCTCTGGGGCAAGAAGGAGGGCCTTTTGGTTTAAGGGCACGATGCACCTGATCTAGCTTAATTTTATGAGAAGGAGGTTCCTCTAGGAGGGCATTAAAAATAGATTCCATCACCAGATGTAAGTTTTCATCTCCAGACACCTCTGGGAGATCTCTATGTTGTCCGCCTACCCCTGTTATCCAGGTCCTCCAAGTGCCTGTTAGTGTCACGGAGTAGAGTAGCCTGAGCAGATACCGTAACCTGTAGATCATACAAGTACTGGCGGGTGTGGTCATTGGGCTGTTTCCAGAAAGTCCACCCTGTCCGCTAATTGTTTTAAGTCCTGTCTAAGAACATCAATCTCTGCTTTGCACGCCTGTTTCACTTCCGTGATTAACTGTTTGAAATCCTCTTTAGTTGGAAGCAGGGATAGATCCAAAAACCACAAAATGAAGATATCTACGGGCTGAATCTATATAAAAGTACAATCTTTATTAATAACTAGATAAAAATAGGGACAAAAAAGAATCCCTGTTAAACCCTACTCACTATTCTAGAAAAAAACTTAGAACCCGCCCCAAAAAGGACGACCCCACACCGGAACCTATCTGGTTAACCCTAAACCAACCCTACACCAAGGAGACTAAGACTAAACACCTACATAAATACAGACAAAACAATTAAACAAAACTAATACTATCCCAAAGTATTGTTCTATCTTTCTTTGGAATAGTATTAGTTTTGTTTAATGGGTTTGTCTGTATTTATGTAGGTGTTTAGTCTTAGTCTCCAGATAGGTTCCGGTGTGGGGTCGCCCTTTTTGGGGCGGGTTCTCCGCTTTTTTCTAGAGTAGTGAGTAGGGTGTAACAGGGATTCTTTTTTGTCCCTATTTTTATCTAGTTATTAATAAAGATTGTACTTTTATATAGATTTAGGCCGTAGATATCTTCATTTTGTGGTTTTTGGATTAATCTTAGTTGGATATCGGGCGTTCCCCATTTGTGGGCTTTCCCGCCTGGTTATCTATGGGAGATTTGTAGTTGAAGCAGGGACAGAACAGATTTCCAATCAGGAGTGCTAGTCCCAGGGACAGGAGCAGCCCCAATACACCGTCCATAGAGTCAGGGGATGAGGTCCAGCTATCCAAAGGGACCGTATCATCATCGGTATGAGAGTCTCCATCATTAGGTTGTAAATGCCATGCCGCAGCATGAGGGCACAGCTGGGTGGCGATTTTTGCCTGCCCCTTGTGAGTGGTATTAACCTTAGAGGTCATAATGGCAGGCAGAGAGGACAGCTCAAGATTTGTTTTCAGAGTAGTTAAACGTAAATAGCAACCTGCACTAGATGGAGCTGCAGAGGAGCATGAGGATTCCAATTTGTTTAGTAATAAACCTTCCGGGGTTAGAATTGTGTCCCAACTGCAGGTGCCTGGAGTCACCCCTTCCAGGGGCGGAGAGCAATAGGTTTGCTGATGCATACTGGAACACAGTAACAAATCTTCTCCTCTTGATGGCAGAGAGGGGAGTATTCTACGTGTAGTAGAGGATGACAAAGATGTTGTATTAAAAATGATGGGAGTAGTACCCCTCGCAGCAAATTTCTCAGCACAGACCCCCTGTGTGTGCCCTAGGCCCTTAGTAAGCTGTAGTGTGTGAGGGGGAGTCTTAGATGTATCTTCCAGGTACTGAGGGAGTGGCAGGGTATGCGGCCATAATTTAGAAAATGGTGCCATACCTGATAGGCGCTCCAATGCTGTGCCCTATTGTTCAGGGTTCTGTCCCTCTGAGGAGGGCGACGAGCTGCAGCCGCGGAGAGAAATGTGAGCGGCCGGTAGATGCTCCGGGAATTCCCCCAAGCGCTGTAGTGGGGAATGGAGCGGAGTCGCGTTCTGGAGTGAGAGCGATGGCGGCACTTTCGGGAGACCGCGTGGAGCCGCCGAGGAGCCTTCAGAGATCTCGCAGCGAATCTGAGGTGGCTGCGGTTGATAAACAAGCTACGGCAGGTCCAGTTCTACAGCGGCTAGTTGCGGGCTAGGTTCTCGATGGTGAGGAGGCACAGGCTCTAATGCAGGTGAGCCGGAGACTGCTGAAGGCTGCGGCTCCCTCGAGAAAGGGATTAACGGCCCCTGAAGCTTTCGTTGGGTCCTCTGAGGGCTCTGGGTGCCTGATGAGCGTTTTCCCCTGGCTGGCGCCAGGATGTTGCTGTAATGCCCCCCAACAAGAGCAGCTCAGCTCAGGATACTCTCGGCTAAGCTGCCATGTTCCTAAGGATCAGACCGCTTCCCCCCAGTTTCACAACTTTATTGGTCTTCATAAGGCGGTGGTTCGGGGTCCAGGCCTGGTGCAAGGCGGCGCCTCAGCTCTCAGGGTACATCATCTGAGGCAAGTCAGGGCTGTGTTGAAGCTGAGGCGGAGGTAATCCTGGACACTGGATGCTCCATTTCCTCCAACATGTTACTGGGCGTCCATCCTCCTCAATCCCCGTTACAAAGCGAAACTCGGCACTTTCCTTCCGCCTACCCAAATAGAGAGTAAAATGCAGGAATTGGAGACCGTCCTGATTGATCCACTGGAGACATTTGTTGCGTCTGCTTCACGTTCTTCAAATGTCACAGTGGAACAACGTCAGCAATGTGACAGCAATAGAGTGCCAAGTAGCCGCAGCAGGCATTGTGGCAGAAGCCTAATGGGTGACCTCTGGCAATCCTTATTTACCACCTCACCAACGCATGTAATGCAGGGCATACATGCAACACACAGAGATGGGCTTAAGATCATGGTGCACAACTATCTGCGTCTCAACACCAATGTTTTTGGATATGTTCCGGACCCAATCGACTTCTGGGTATCCAAAATGGATGAATGGCCCGAGCTCGCTCACCACGCCATAGAGGTGTTGTCCTACCCAGCAGCCAGTATCATATCTGAGCAGACCTTCAGCACAGCTGGAGGAGTCATTACAGACAAATGTATCCGGCTTTCCACTGATAATGTGGATCGTTTGAATTTCATCAAGATGAATCAGGCGTGGATCTCTGATGATTTTGTGGCCCCAAATGCCGAGGTCACCGATTAGTTGCCGGTCTACTTCAAACAGAAATGGTCCTCTTGAAAAAAAAAATTTTAAAAGATCATTTCTTACTGCAATTTTTATTCTCAGTTCCCAAAAGGTCATTTTGCTGGTTTTGCGGTGAGGAGACTGTAAAAGACACAAATTGTACACGGTTTCATCAAAAAAACGTATTCCATTTACTCACTTCTTCATTAAAATTTTTCACACTTTCAATGGTTTTGGGGTCATGCTGCTGTGAAATACAGCTATACTACAGGTCCTATTTAAAAAATGTGGTTTCTAACAGGCATTTGTTCTTCACAATTGTCAACAGTGGCCAAACGGTCAAAGGTCTTAGCTCACACTTCCGCTTCCGCACTTTGCTTCAGCACAACTGTTTTCGTTGCTGCATCATAAGGGCTTTTTTGCCGTCTTAATAGATGACGGACGCCAGCCCTGCTTCTCACCGCACCCACTGTAACTCCGGCCCTGCTAGCTGAACCTGTGTGTTAAGAGATGACGGACGCCAGCCTGGGCTCTCACCGCATCCACTGTAAATCCGGCCCTGCTAGCTGAACCTGCGTGTTAATAGATGACGGACGCCAGCCCTGGCTCTCACCGGCACCCACTGTTACTCCAGCCCTGCTAGCTGATCCTGCGTGATCCACATTTACAGCCTCACCCGTCCTGATCAGTAATTTCCTTCAACTCACTTGACAGTAGAATGCAGGATTTTCAGACAGGCCTCGTTGACCTACTGGGGACATCTGTTTCGTTTGCTTCACATTCTAATTTCATGGTGGAACAATGTCACCAGTAGAATGGCAAGTAGCTCTAGCGGCAGCAGAATTGGAAAAAAATAATTAAATATAGTTTATTTCTTATTATAAAATTTTCTGCTGATGGTCCATAAGGGCACCTGTGCGGATTTTTGGGTCATACTGCGTTGCAGTATATGGATAATCAATGACCATTTCACTAAAACACTGCTTCAAGACTACTTTCTTCTGACACTTTTTAATCTGTGGGTCATGCAGGTTTGAGGGTAATGCTGTGGTACAGGATCGGGATGGTCAATGTCCAGTTCAACTAAAATGCTGCTTCAAATAATACTGCCTTGTAGCATTTGGTAATCTGTGGGTCATGCGGGTTTGGGGGTCATGCTGTGGTACAGTACAGGGATAGTCA
Source organism: Phyllomedusa bahiana (assembly GCA_025379985.1). Lineage (NCBI taxonomy): Eukaryota > Metazoa > Chordata > Amphibia > Anura > Hylidae > Phyllomedusa > Phyllomedusa bahiana. The sequence goes on from JAODAL010018387.1 coordinate 65,352, forward strand.
ATGTCTTGTTCAACTAAAATGGTGCTTGAAAGACTCCTTTTTCCGGCACTTTTTCATCTGTGGGTCATGCAGATTTAAGGGTCATGCTGCGGCCCAGGACAGGGATAGTCAATGTCCAGTTCAACTAAAATGGTGGTTCAAAGACTCCTTTTTTTGGCACTTTTTAATCTGTGGGTCAGAAGTTTAAGGGTCAGTGCTGCGCGTCACCAGTACAGGTATAAGTCCAATGGTCCAGTTTATCACTAAAGATGATAGTTTCAAATAATAAACTCCCTTTCTGCACTTTTTAATTGTGGGTCATGCAGGTTTAAGGGTCATGCTGCTAGAAGGTACAAGGTAACAAATGGAGATATTGGAATTTATTGTTCTGTAGTATCATCTGTGACTTCTTTTTTCTGTGACTCTTGTTGCCTAATTGTCTTGCCTAAGATGTAGCACGTATCCAGTTTACGGTTGTGGATGTTAATTCCAGCTTCTCCTCCCCTGGATGTAAGAATGAAGCTGTTGTTCCTCTCCCATATACTTTAATGGTCATTGGCGATAATCGACTATCGAATATCGGCATGTTAATTGCCTATATCAACTATCGATCCGATAACGATAGTTGACACAATCGCTCATCACTAGTCGTGTCGCAAGAAGGAGTGGATTCCTGACCAGGAGGTGTGACACCAGGATTCTCTTCAAGAGCAGCAGATTCTGGACCAGACCAGGAGGCATGACGCCACGAGCAGCTTATTCTGGACCAGACCAGGAGGCTTGACACCAGGAGTTTAACGACGAGCTGCAGATTATGGACCAACAGGTGTGTCACCAAGCGTGTAATCAGGAGCAGAGTATTCTGGAACAGGAGGCGCGTCACCAGGAGCTGCGGACTCTGGGCTAACAGATGTGACAACAGTAGTGTTGAGCGATTATTATCGACAAACTTGAAATCGGCACGATTTTTATGTTGATCGGATTTTTTAGATCACGCGATAATTTAGGCTAAAATCTGCGCATAATCTATTAATATCGCGTCATTTTCAGCGCTTCCTGTCATTTTGGCGGCCAGCAAATCAGCTTAGAGAATAGAGCAGGGTGAGCTGGGTGTGCGACGTCATGACTGGGATGTATATAGTTGTGATTGGCTGGAAAAATCACATGACCTCGTTTTACATAGAACAGCCCTTCCTGTTCATGATCAGTGTGTGTCTGTGTATGTTAAGAGCAGGACGTGTGCTCGGTTTCTCTCAAAACAGCTCACGAAACTGTTTATTTGTTCACACAGACAACTATGCTTTTAGCTTTTGAACATTAGAACTTGGGTAGATTAAGATTTTCAGTTTTTTATTTTACTTAGGCTGAGAATTTTAAAGGAGCATCTAGCGCTGTACAGCCATGGGAGGTGTGGGGGAGGGGAGAGAGGGGCTGCGGGCAAACACAGACAGACAGGCTGGCAGGCACGCTTTTGAAAGGAGAGTGAATATTGTGCAGCCCAGACTGTGCTTTGACCCTGCATTGCAATGGGTTTTAATTAACAGTTTTTGGCCAGTTTTGGTGAAATATTACTTGTATGTTGTGCAGCCTTGTACTTAAAATTAGGATAAAGATCTTTTCTAGTAACTGCAGGTGTATTTGATAGGTGCAAAACCAACTTTTTTTATCTTTTACAGATTTAATTAGTTTTTTTTTTCACTTTGGTGCAGCTCAGTTTTGTTTTAAAGACCCACTTTGTTCTTACAATAGGATACAGAACTTTTCAAGTCACCGCAGGTGTATTTATAAGTGCAAAAACCACGTTTTATTTCCGTACACAATTAAAATTTCGTTTTTTTTCACTTTGGCGCAGTTTCCCGCTTTGTTCAAAGACCCATTTTTTTACTTACAATAGGATACAGAACTTTTTTTAGTCACCCAGTTTTATTATAGGTCAAAAACCAGGTTTTATTTTTCGTACACAAATTTTAAATTTGGTGTTTTTCACTTTGGCGCAAGTCCACTTTGTTCAAAGACCCATTTTTTACTTACAATAGGGTACAGAACTTTTTCTAGTCACTGCAGGTGTATTTATAGGTGCAAAAACCACCATTTTATTAACCATACACAAATTTTAAATTTGGTTTAGTTTTACTTGGCACAGGCCATTTTTGTTAAAAGACCCATCTTGTACTGATATTACCATAACAGAAATTTCTATTAATTGCAGGTTTATTTAAAAGGTGCAAAAACCACCATATTTAATCCGTATACATTTCAAAAAAGGTGTTTTGGTTTTTACTTTGGTGCGGCCCCGTTTTGTTCATAGAGCCACCTGGCCCTTAAATTTGAATACAGCAATTTTGTAGTGACCGCAGGTTTAGTTTTTAGGTGCAAAAAAAAGCCTATTATTATCCGTTTTACATTTCAAATAGGTGTTTTTTTTTACTTTGGTGCGGCCCAGTTTTGTTCATAGAGCCACCTTGCACTTAAATTTGGGAAAACAGCAATTTAGTAGTCACCGCAGGTGTATTTATAGTGTGCAAAAAATGCCTTTATTATCCGTATAAATTTCAAATAGTGTTTTTTTTTACTTTGGTGCGGCCCAGTTTTGTTCATAGAGCCACCTTGTACTTACATTTGAATACAGAAATTTTGTAGTCACTGTTGGTGTATTTCATTGGTGCAAAAACCACCGTTTTTTTATCCTATAATTTTTAAATAGCTGTATTGCACGTGGTGTGGCCCTAGTTTTTTCAAATAGCCACTTTGTACGACAATTCTGATAGAAAAATTTTCTAGCAACTGTTCTCGTTTGTCATTGCTGCAAAATACGCAATCCTCATCCGTGTAACTTCTGAATAGTTTTATTGCGCTCGTTTTAGCTCAGGTTGGCGCAGATAGCGCACTTTTATGATATTTTATTGAAAAACTATCAATTCCTAGTCCATACTGGGGATTGTAAATCCCTGGGACTGAAGGAAGAACACTGTTGATTTTGTCTTACGGGTTTTTTTCCCAAACCGACCGCAATTTCACCCGGTATTCGCAAGAAACATTTCAATTTATAATCCTAGTTTGGCTGTATGAAAATTAGAGGGATTTAAGAATAGCTGGGATTTTTCCCTCTTTTAATAAGAGACTTTCCAAACTCTTCCATTAAACCCTTTTTAAATTTTTATCTTTCTGAACATGGAGCGAAGTGCAGGGGGAAGCGAGCAAAGAGGGGTGTAGGTGGGAGAGGTACGAGAGAAGGCTCCTTCCAGTGCTGGCGACAACACTCATGCCAGCGATCGTCGGTTGCAGGACCGTCTATGTCCATGGGTGAGAAAACTAAAAGGGTTTGGATTTGAGAAGGAAACTTTTTCCTTTTTTTTCCGGCACTTTTTAATCTGGGGGTCTGCAGGTTTGGGGCTCATGCTGTGGTCAGGACAGGATAGTCTGTGGGCCCGTGAAACTAAAATGGTGGTTGAAAGACTCCTTTTTCCGGGACTTTTTAATCTGGGTCATGCAGGTTTGAGGGTCATCCTGCGTACAGGGCAAGGGATAGTCAATGTCCAGTTCAACTAAAATGGTGGTTGAAAGACTCCTTTTTACAGCACTTTTTAAATCTGGGGGTCAGACAGGTTTAATGGTCATACTGTGGTACAGAACAGGTATAGTCAATGTCCAGTGAAACTAAAATGGTGGTTTTAAAGACTCCTTTTCCGGCACTTTTCATCTGTGGGTCATGCAGGTTTGGGGCTCATGCTGTGGCCCAGGACGGGGAGAGTCTGTGTCCAGGGGAAACTAAAATGGTGGTTAAAGACTCCTTTTTCCGGCACTTTTTTATTTGTGGGTCATGCAGGTTTGGGGGTCTGCTGCGGTACAGGACAGGATAGCCCAATGTCCAGTTCAACTAAAATGGTGGTTGAAAGATCCTTTTTCCGGCACTTTTTTAAAACTGGGGGTCAGACAGGTTTAATGGTCAAGTGTGGGTACAAAACAGGTATATTCAATGTCCAGTGAAACTAAAATGGTGGTTGAAAGACCCCTTTTTTCCCGGGCATTTTTTTAATCTGGGGCATGCAGGTTTGGGGCTCATGCTGCGTTCCAGGACAGGGATATTCAATGTCCAGTTCAAGTAAAATGATGGTTCAAATCATAACTCCCTTTCGGGCACTTTTAATTTGTGGGTCATGCAGGTTTAAGGGTCATGCTGTGGTAAAAGAACAGGGATAGTGAATGGTCTGTGACTTTTTTTCTGTGCTTTTATAACCTAATTGTGTTGCCTAAGATGTAGCATGTATCCATTTGACTGTTGTGGATTTTTAATTCCAGCTTCTCCACCCTTTGGGTGTAATAAAGAAGGTTGTTTTCCCTCCCATAGACTTTAATGGTCATCTGCGATAATCTATTATCGACTATCGGAAATCGTCTTGATAATTGCCAATATCGACTATCGACCCGATGACGATAGTCTACGTAATCGCTCATCACTAGACACCAGGCGTGTTACCTCAGGAGATGTATCACCAGGAGTGTTACCAGGGAGCCTCTGGGAATTCCCTGCAGAGACCAACAGCCAACTGTCATCCAAAGCACAAACACGTGGATCCCGGACATGTACCCTTGCTCCCTGGGACATACCTCTGAATGCCTAGGGCAGCAATCCTGGGCATTCGGAGGTATGCTGTACATGCTGTAACAGCATGCCCTGTTATAGCTGCGACAGCAGTAGTTCCACGCCTGCTTACATGGTTGAACTCAATGGGCTGTTGTCTTTTCCATCCTTATCAACTATGTAACTATGTAATGTTCAATAAAGTAATATCCAACACAAGCAAAAAGTATTACTTTTGGAAAAATCCTCTAATATATTTCTTGATTTACTGGGACATGGACTCTAGCTCAGCAATGATAAGGGATATGGGAAGGAGAGGCCCCAGGCAGAATAAAAATAACACAGCCCCATAGACAAAGTAGTGGGAGGCCCTCCACATGTTGTGTGCATGGTACATCACAGTCTTTATGTAGTTCTGGAAGATCTAAAACAGCGGTGTCAAACGAGCCCATGGGCCAAATCTTACTGCATGGCAGGCCAGATTTGGCACATACACTTAAACACTGCCACGGAGCAGAGACCGAGAGCTCCCTGCCCCATGGAGTACTCTTTTGGGTCACAGGCAGGCTTGCGGCCCTCCGGAGTATCCAGCACAATCGGCTTGAGCATGTCATCAAGCTGCCTACGCAGCATGCATGTTTTTCTCACTATCTGACAAGAAATGCGAATAAACCTTACCCAGTGTAGGTCAATTAGGATTACCAAAATTATTTATATTTGCCAAATGCCAGAATAATGAGAGAGAGAGAGAAATTTTAAGGCATTTTTATTACTTTCTGCAAAAGTTTACATACACTAGTATTACTATGCCTTTCAACAATTTGGGACAGGCCATATGATGATGTCATGTCTTTGGAAGCTTCTGATAGCTTTATTGGCAACATATGAGTTTACTTAGAGACACACGTGTGGATGTATTGCAAATACACACCAGAAACGCACTGCTTCTATGTGGAACATCATGGGAAAGTCTAAAGAATTCAGCCAAAATATCCAGAAGAGAATTGTGGACTTACACAAGTCTGGATCATCCTTCGGTGCAATTTCCATATATTTGAAGGTGCCTCTTTCATCTGTACAAACAATTATACGCAAATACAAACAAGATGGAAATTTCCAGCCATCCTATCGCTCAGGAAGGACATGGATTTCGTGTCTCTGAGATGAACATGCTTTGGTCCAATTTGTGCATATCAACCCAAGAACAAAAGCTAAAGACCTTGTGAAGATGCTGGCGGAAGCTGGTAAGATTGTGTCATTATCCACAGTGAAACAAGTACTGTATCAACAAGGGCTGAAAGGTCACTCTGCCAGGAAGAATCCAATACTCCAAAAGAAACATATAAAAGTCATATTAATGTTTGCAAATGCACACAGGAACAAAGACCTACATTTTTGCAGATGTCCTGTGGTCTGACGAAACCAAAATTTAACTGGTTGGCCATAATGACCATTGTTATATTTGGAAAAAAAAGGGAGAATCTTGGAAGCCTAAGAACACCATCCCAACTGTGAAACACGGGGGTGACAGCATCATGTTGTATGGTTGTTTTGCTACAGGAAGGATTGCTGCACTTCATAAAATAGATGGTATCATGACGAAAGATGATTATGTGGCAATACAGAAGCAACATCTCAAGACATCAGACAGGAAATTAAAGCTTGGACAGAAATGGGTATTCAGAATGGACAATGACCCAAAGCATAATGCCAAACTGGTTACAAAGTTACTGGATAACCAAGTCAATGTTTTGGAGTGGCCATCACAAAGCCCTTTTCTCAATCCTATTGAAAATTTATGGACCATAAATACTAATACTAATAGGGGTCTGCTATAGGCCCCCAAGTTTAACAGAACCCATAGAAGATGTACTCCTCAGGCAAATAGATGAGGCGGCTAATCAGAATGAGGTTATTATTATGGGTGACTTTAACTATCCAGACATCAATTGGGAATCTGAAACCTGTAGCTCTCACAAAGGAAACAGGTTTTTGTCAATAACTAATGATAATTACCTTTGCCAAATGGTGCAAGAACCGACTAGAGGAAAGGCCCTTCTAGATTTAATATTGACTAATAGACCTGACAGAGTAACAAAGGTTCAGGTTGAGGGCACCTGTGGGAAAAAGTGACCATAATATAATAAAATTTCCGTTATCCTTCAATAGAGTTTTTTGTCAAGGAGCCCAAAAACACTGAATTTTAGGAAGGCTAATTTTTATTCGCTTAGGGAGGCCCTAAACCGATTGACTGGGACAATTTTTTAAATATGGCAGAACTAATAATAAATGGGAAAATTTTTAAAAACATCCTGGGCAACCACCAGAGGAACATACCTTATGGTAAAAAAATAAAAAAACAGGAAAAAACCCAATTGGATCAACAGGATTTAAAAAGGCAATAAAAAAAAAAAAAAGAAACGTTTCACCTACTAAAAAGGAGGGTAGTAAAAGGGGCACAAAAGAAGCTAAAGGAAAAAAAAAAGTGGTAAAATAAAGATAAAGGAAGCAAAGCGGAAGGAAAGACGTATCGCCATAAAATAAAAACTAACCCCAAAATTTTTTTTAACTATATAAAAAAAAAATTAAAACAAAAAAGTTGGCCCTTTAAAAAATACGAGGGAAGACAGTAAGGGCGTGAGAAAAAAGAAAACCTTTTTAAACCTTTTTTTCTCCATTATTTACCGAGAAAGAGCTTTCTTTGAACAAGGGTTAGGAAACTCCAACTTTAAAAGTTTTCTTACCCAAAAGAAGTGCAGCTCTGTCTTAAGAAGATTACAATAACAAATCCCCTTTTAGATGCATACCCCCAGTGTCCAAGGGATTTAAATTTTGATGTCATAGATAGCCCCTATTCTTAATATTTAGGACTTCAAAAACGGGTTTTCCCCAAAGGATTGGCGCATAGCAAATGTGGTGCCAATATTCAAAAAAGGGGTCAAAAAGTGATCCAGGAAACATAGCCGGTAATTTGACCTCTGTTGTATGAAAAAGTTTGAAGGTTTTTTTCAAGATCACCCTGGGAAATCCACTGAAAATAAATGAAAAAAGCCGTTTCCCCAGGGTTCATAAGGGTGTCCTGTCAACTAATCCACGCTTCTATAGGGGGTCAGGCTAAACTGGGTCGGGGGAGGCACTGGATGCAATACAATTTTCTAAAAGCATTGATACAGTGCCACATAAAAGGTTGGTAAAAAAATGAGAATGCTTGGGCGGGGGGAAAAATTGCAAGTGGTAAGCAACTGGCTCACGATAAAAACAAAGGGTAGTAATTAAGGTACATACCTGACTGGATTGCTGTTACTATGGGTACCACAAGGGCAGTAAATTTGGGGCCCATCCCCTTCAACATTTTTTTTAAGATCTTTCACATGGATTGCACATAAAAAATCGTCTTTGCAGCGTACAAACTCTGTAAATAAACCAAAACTAAAGGTAATTGTTATTTCAAAAAATCTGGATAAGTTTGGAGGCCTGGGCAGGGGAAAAGGCAGTGAGGTTTTAAACACAGAGAAAACAAAGGGTTATCACATGGGGGGGAAAAAATCCTTACAACACATTTTAAATGGAAAAAGGCTGGTAAAACGATTTTGGGGAAGGACTTGGAATCCTGGGGGACGAAATTAATTTAGCACCAGTGTCAACAGCAGGCCAAGGCAAATAACATGGGGTGCATTAGAAGGGCATAAGCACATGAATAGAAAAATATTTCCCCATATCAAGTCGCGGTTAGACCACACATGGAATATTGTGTCCCTTTTTGGGGACCGGCACAGGAAAACATTTAGAGCTTTAACAGGGGACAAAAAGGGGGGCAACAAAAATAAAAAAAGACGGGGGACTACAGTACCCCGAAAGATTGCAAGATTGGGTTTTTTTTAGAGAAAAGACGGGTTCGGGGACATAAAAAAAATTTTAAATACATCAAAGGTCAATATAAGATCTCCCCAAATTTTTTTATACCCAGGACTGTATCTAGAACAAGGGGCATCCTCACTCTTGAGGGAAAGAAAGTTTTCGCATAAACAAGAAAGGGGTTCTTTACGTAAGAGCATGGACTGTGGAAATCTCTGCCAGAGGAACTTGTCAGGGGAATTTACTAACAAAATTAAAAAGGGTTTGGATCATTTTTGACTAAAAATATAACAATTTTTAGTTCTAGGATTCTGGAGGGGTCATTGATCCAGGATTTTTTTTGATTTCCAGATTGGAGTCGGGAAGGGAATTTTTTCCCTAAAATGAGGACAATTGGGTTTTTTACCTCATTTGGGTTTTTTTTTCCTTCCTCGGATCAACACTTTTGCACAAAACGAAATGGATGGACGTCTCGTCTTTTTTCGCCTTACAAACTATGAAACTAGAAAATATACCAAGCTGAAAAAACAGGTGCGGTAAGGCGACCTACAAAATGGCTCAGTTTTCACCATTCTTCGGAGGAATGGCCAAAATTGCTACCAACACGTGGAAAAAAATTTTGGAAGGATATTCAAAAAAAGTTTGACCCAATCTACATTTAAGAGCAATGTTACCAAATACTAATGAAATGTATGTAAACTTTTGACTTTGCAGAAAGTAGCAAAAAATGGCCTGCTTACTTTTGGCCCACTGACTCTTTGAGTTTGACACCCCTGTTCTAGAAGGAGCTTTGAAAATAAAGTAGAGGGCACTGCAGCAAGTGGCTAACAGGAGCATATACTTTGCTTGAAACATGCAGGAGGTCCAAGTCGATTCGCAACCCAGTAAAAATCAATAAATACAAAACCAAAAATATGGACCACCTTTTCATTCCAAGAGTTTTCTGATTTTTGACTACTTTTTTTGACACTGGCTAATGACCCTTCCCCTTTGTTTTTTTTAGCCCAAACAAGTCTCTTCGCTTTTGCCCCGCCTTTGCAGTGGTTTTCTAGACTTTTTTGGCTAAAGAACAAAGGAATGGAATTAGACATTCCCTAAAATATCTGAAAATACAGAAAACTCTTTGGGAAAGAGAAGGGGTGTCCAAACTTTTGGGCGTACGTAGTTTAAAA
>JAODAL010018388.1:0-57500 GCA_025379985.1 Phyllomedusa bahiana
GGAAAAAGAAAAAAATTTTAAAACAAAAAAAAGAAAAAAAATTTTTAAAAAGGGCCGGGGATTTTTTTGGGGGGGGGAAAAAAAGAAAAAAAAAAAGGGGGGGGGTTTTTTCCCGGGGGGGCCCGGAAACGGCCCTCTCCAGAACCGGACTATAATGTCTATTATTACATCAAGAAAATATCCAGATTCTCAGATTGGTCCATAATGTTCTATATTACATCAGAAATAATCCAGACCCTCTCCAGAATCCTGGTCACAATAACTTGTTATATAATTACATCTAGAAATTTATCCAGCCCACTTCTCCAGATCCCGGTCACTATAACCTGTTATATTATTCATCTAGAAATGTATCCAGCCCCCTTTCTCCAAATCCGGTCACTATAATTGTTATATTATTACATCTAGAAATGTATCCAAAACCCTTCTCCAGAATCCTGGTCACTATAACTTGTTATATTATTCATCTAGAAATGTAATCCAGACCCTTCTCCAAATCCCGGTCACTATAACTTGTTATATTATTACATCTAGAAATGTATCCAGACCCTTCTCCAGAATCCTGGTCACTATAACTTGTTATATTATTACATCTAGAAATGTATCCAGACCCTTCCCCCAGAATCCCGTTCACAATAACCTTATATATTATAACATCACTAAATGTATCCAGACCCTTCTCCAGAATCCTGGTCTCTATAACTTGTTGTATTATTACATCTAGAAATGTATCAAAGATTTCAGATTACCTGCGGCCCAGTACACTGGAGTTGCAGAAATCCGATGTCGTTTTCTATTCCGACAAATGTTTTTCGTTTTTGGTATCCCTCATTAAAAAATCTGTGTTTTTTATAGACTACCAAACAAGACATGGAAACCTCTAAAGAAGCATTTATGCTATCTACAATACATGAAAAAAAAAATTTGAGATTCTTAGTTCACATGTTTTGATCAAAAAATGTTTAAAAACCTCCCCCGGCTATCAACCGGGGTCTCAAGGCGGTGGTCCTACTCTATCTTTAAACCACTGATAATGTGGAAAAAAAAAAAAGTGTGTATATATATATATATATATATTATATATATATTATATATATATATAAAATAAAAATATTATATATATATATATATAATATAATATATATATATGTGCCACAACCATGCCAGTGGCACCCCAGGTTCACATTGTGTTTTTCAAAATGTTTTTTTTGCAAACTATACGTTGCATTTGGCATAGATTGCTTTTTTAATTTTTATAAGGGAGAATGGATGCCTCCATTTTGGTTTCTTGCACCCCGCCCACCTCCACAGGTTGCTAGATCAGTGCAGTATGCTTATAAGGTTGGTGCTTTTTTCTCTCTGGATTATGGAGTTCTGTGGACCCAAGTGAGAAGTCTGAATTGGACTCTAATGAGAGGTAAAAATAGAATAGGACCACCTGCCTTGAGATCCCATTGTAGTCGGGGGTGGCTTAAGCATTTTTTTGATCAAAACATGTGAACTAAGAATCTCAAAGTTTTTTTCTTTATAGACTACAGCACGGATTTTCTATTGAGGGCTACAGAACACAGGCTATGGTTGTTTTTTCAGCGGATTAAAAATACTGAATCCGCTGAAACATTTACCAAAATTCTGTGCTGTATAGAAATAGCCTTAGTCGAGTCACCATTACAAGTTCCTCTAGCAGAGAGATCCACAGTTTCACTGCTCTTACAGTAAAGAATCCATTTTTATTCTTTAAAAAGTCTTCACCAACATGAAGGTTCAAAGGCATCAATAATTTTTCCCGCTATTTCTGTTTTTTGCAAGTCCTCCTGAACATTAGGTTAAAAGAGTTTTCCCATCTGGCTGTTTTCACAGAGGCTAATCTTCATAGCAAGCCTCAAGCTTGTTTAAGCTGTGGGCAGTCCTACAGCTTCAGACTCCCACTACTTGTTCAGGCTGTGGGTGGTTCTACAGCTTCAGGCTCCCACTTCCTGTGAAGGCTATGAGCAGTTCTATAGCTTCAGGCTCCCACTCTCTGTTCAGGCTGTGGGCGGTTCTACAGCTTCAGGCTCCCACTTCCTGTTCAAGCTGTGTGTGGTTCTACAGCGGTAACTGACATTCCAGCACTGCTAACCCCTATTCCTAGCTGTGTCTGTTACAGGAACATTGGTGATGGAGGCTATTTTTTTTTTTTAATTTACACTGTCAAAGCAAGATGTCTGGCTACAAATGTACAGAGCTGTATTTTTTCATGAAAGAAAATTGCCAACTTGTTGATTCTTCTACATTCAAACTGTTATCTGTTTATTTACATACAAAGAAAATAGTATCACTTTGCAGCTACAGGATGAAACTTAGGTTTCACTGTTCAGTAACTCTAAAGAGTTAAAGCATTTATGTACAACATGTGGCCTGCCAAAAATTCTTTGGCAGGCCATAGTGGCCCACAAAGGGACGGGACTTATGTAAAACCCTGCCCAAAGAGGGTGGTATCACCCAGTCTCTGGCGGTCTGGCCCCTTTACCTTGCTTATTTGTGCAGGTCTAGATTAAAGTATCTTACAGTAAAAGTAGAAACTGAGAAGTAAGCTCCCAGACTGGCCAGGGCTAGAACAGAGAGGTGGTCAGAGACCTAGGAGAACTTCTGTTCACTGCTCTAACTCTGTAAGGAAGCAAAATCAGAGAAGCAATGTATTTGATAATAGTCTATATTTCCCTTTAAAGCTAGTGATTGTGGTGAGAGCACCTCTTTAATACGATGTCATCCTGCTGCCGATCTCGGATATTCATGGTGGTCTTTAGTAATAACCATTCATAACAACCTTCTGCTATTGCATTAGCTTGACGGATTGTCTCCTGCAGGTTTGGGAGCAGCGATGACATCTCGTTGCCTTCATCATGTGGATTATCCGGCCGGACCCTCGGGGCAGTGATCTTTCCTCTACACCTTCTCCCACAATCCTGTTCCGATTTCTTCTCCATTTGTCATAAATGCTTCCTTCTCATAGTTGATATTTGGGATTTTACCTGTTCCACTGATGACGGGGAAGAACCACGGCCGTGTGACCGCGTCGTCTCCGCAGATATTTTTACGTCCAAGCACCAAGCTAATAGAACAGAACATTTTGCAGGTTTTCGGGAATAACTTTTACTTCCACTTTTAGATGAATTTTTATAAAATTACAATTCAACTGAAACAAAATCACATAGATTAACCGGGAAATGGAGCTCGGGGAGCATTACGAGGTTTGCACAATGTCAGCGCTAATTACATCTGACAAAGTGCAGGGGCCTTGATTTATACGCTTAACGTTGGCAGCTGCATGGCCAAGCTCTATCACAACAGCTCTATAAGTGGTGATTTATGAACCCCACAAGAGCACAGAGCCATAAATTATACCGAATTAAACCATAAATTATTATATTGCTCTGCACCCTGACTCTCCAGCCACTGGTGTGTCTACCGCTAATACGTGGCACAGTCGGAGCAGAGGCCTGGTGTAAGGGGCTGCATATTAGTGAACTAGACTCATATGGAGGAGACATCAGCCCATGAGACACACATCAGTCAATGCTACACATATGCTCAAAAGGGGTAACAATCCTCACTGGGAATAGGCACCATGTAGGTGTGTGGAGGCTTATAGACCACTAGTGGCTCCACTGAAATGTGAATATATTCAGAAAAGCTAGGACTCTGCAGAACCACCTATTGGATGTAGCGTTCCTCATCCTCCATCATCCGAACCTCTCACTCGCATCTCCAAGAATTCTCACGTTGCGCCCAGAGATGGCATAAATAGTTACAGGGCCCCATACAGCTGAAGCATCTGGGCCCCCCTGCCCATTACCAGTTCCTATCTTGCATCTATTCATTTCAGGGGGCCTCTTTTTATTTAAATGTTATTAGGACTACCAGTGTTAGAAGAGGCCTGGACAGGGATGTAATATTACCATTATATAAAGCCTTGGTGTGGTTGCATCTGGAATATGCAGGTAAGTTGTAGGCTTCAGTTTGTAGAAAGGATATAATGGAGTTAGAGAGAGTTCAAAGACGAGAAACCAAACTAAAAAGGGCAATGAAGCATCTTAGAGAACGTACAAAGACGAGCAACCAAACTAATAAGGAGAATTAAGAATTTTAAAGAAAGTACAAAGACAAGCAACCAAACTAATAAGGGGAATGGAGCCTCTTAGAGAGAGTGCAAAGATGAGCGACCAAACTAATAAGGAGAATGAAGCATCTTAGAGAAAGTACAAAGATGAGCAACCAAACTAATAAGGAGAATGAAGCATCTTAGAGAAAGTACAAAGATGAGCAACCAAACTAATAAGGAGAATGAAGCATCTTAGAGACATTACAACGATGAGCAACCAAGCTAATAAGGAGAATGAAGCATCTCATAGAAAGTACAAAGATGAGCAACCAAACTAATAAGGGGAATAGAGCACCTTAGTTATGAGAAAAGGTTAAAAGAATTAAACTTATTTAGTCTTGAGAAAAGACGGCTCCGGTGAGACATGATTCATTTATATAATTATTGGTGTGGTTGCATCTGGAATATGCAGGTCAGTTGTGGGCTTTAGTTTATAGAAAGGATGTAATGGAGCTAGAGAAAGTTCAAAGACGAGCAACCAAACTAATAAGGGCAATGGAGTATCTTATAGAAACTGCAAAGACAAGCAACCAAACTAATAAGGAGAATGAAGCATCTTAGGGAAAGTACAAAGACGAGCAACCAAACTAATAAGGGGAATGAAGCAAGCATCTTATAGAAAGTACAAAGATGAGCAACCAAACTAACAAGGGGAATAGAACATTTTAGTTATGAGAAAAGGTTAAAATGATTAAACTTATTTAGTCTTGAGAAAAGACGACTCCAGGTGGACATGATTGATTTGTTTAAGTATATAAATAGCCCTTTTAAAATATATGGGGAAAAGTTATTTTACGTAAAACCCCCTCAAGAGACAAAGGGGACATTCCCTTCATCTGGACAAAAAAGAATTCACCATGAGAACTGTGATTCTGTGGAATATCCTGCCCGAGGAGCTGGACACAGCAGGAACAGGTGAGGGCTTCAGGAAAGGCTTACATAATCATATAGCCATATAGAATATCTGGATCCAGTCTGATAGGAACTGTGGGACGAGGAATGAAATATTCCTCTAGGGCAGATTGGTTCTTGCTTTATGGGTTCCGAAGTCTTCATCAGGACTTCATCAAACAAAGCTTAAAAAAAATTCCCTCTAACCCTCCCTTTATCCACATCTTTACTCTTGGTTGAACTTGATGGACATATGTTTTTTTTCAACCGTACTAACTATGGAACTATTTTTGAGGGCTGTTTTTTCTACTATGCAGAAATCTTTAGTAAATCACGCACAAAGGATAAAAATGGAAAAGTCACGTCACATTTTCCCGAACTCCCATGTATACACTAGGAACGGCTGGTCAGGTGATGCATGGGACCCGCCATGGTTGCTGGAAATGCTCAAGAGGCAAAGGGCTGGACTGCAGTCCTATAAATGAACGGCCGCACGTCAGCAGGTTTGTCCTCACAGCTGCAATTGTTTTTCTTCAGTTTCACATAGTGCAGGTGCAGGGCCTATGGCTGGAATCACACATGCAGTTTTAACTGCAGTTTCTTTAGCTACTTTCGGCGTCGGCATGTGTGGTGCGCTGGTTCGGTGGGTATATAAGGTGTGTGATAGGCTGTCTGCACACACATCCCTAGTTGCTGTCATGGATAAAATGGGCGATGGTATTTCTAAAGCTGCGCAGTTTATGAACTGTTGGCGGCTGCTGTGGTGAAAGTGTTTTGTGAGTGGGCA
This sequence comes from Phyllomedusa bahiana, assembly GCA_025379985.1. Taxonomy (NCBI): domain Eukaryota; kingdom Metazoa; phylum Chordata; class Amphibia; order Anura; family Hylidae; genus Phyllomedusa; species Phyllomedusa bahiana. Next base: position 5,820 of record JAODAL010018388.1, read on the forward strand.
AATGGCGCCACAGTGTATAAGAGGCGTGAAAACTGCGAAGCACCATGCACCATTGATATGAAAAGTGAATGTCGCCTATGAAGGTGCATGAGGGCGGGGATACGCTACCGGGGAGCAGCTCACCTCCAAAATGACTCACCGGTAACCAGATGTGTGGCTAACTCAACAGCAAAGCCTACTGTGTATGGGGCCTAGGAGCAGACGGATGTCACTGCACCTCTGTTAACCCTACTGTGATGGGGGCCCCGGAGCAGACGGATTGTCACTGCAAACCCCTGTTAACCCTACTGTGTATGGGGCTGGAGCAGACGGGATGTCACGCAAACCCCTGTTAACCCTACTGTGTATGGGGCCGTCGGAGCAGACGGATGTCACTTTCACCTCTGCTAACCCTCCCGTGTATGGGGCCCTGGAGCAGACGGATGTCACTTGCACCCCTGCTAACCCTACTGTGTATGGAGCCCAGAGCAGACGGATGTCACTGCACCTCTGCTAACCCTACTGTGTATGGGGCCCCGAGCAGACAGATGTCATTGCACCTCTGTTAACCCAACTGTGTATGGGGCACCGGAGCAGACGGATGTCACTGCATCTCTGCTAACCCTACTGTGTATGGGGTCCATAGCAGACGGATGTCACTGCACCTCTGTTAACCCAATGTGTATGGGGACCGGAGGAGTTTGGGTGTCATGCACTCTGTTAACGTTACTGTGTATGGGGCCCCCGAAAGCAGACGGATGTCATTTTTGCACTCTGTTAACCTACTTGTGTATGGGGCCCACGGAGCAGATGGATTCACTCACCTCTGTTAACCCTACCTGTGTATGAGGCCCTGGAGGCGGAAGGATTCAATGCACCTCTACAATCCTGCGTGTATAGGGCCCCCGGAGCAGGGGCGGGATGTTCACTGCACCTTTTGATTAACCCTTAACTCGTGTAGGGCCCTGGAGCAGACGGGTGTCACTGCACCCCCTGTTATACCCACTGTGTATTGGGGCCCCGAAGCGTCGGATGTCACTGCACTTCTGCTAACCCAACTGATATGGGGCTCTGGAGCCAGACAACTATTGTCACTGCACCTCTGGGTTAACCCTACTGTGTATTTGGGGGCCCGGAGCAGAGGATGTCACTGCCCCCTCTGCTAACCCTTCTGTGTATGGGGCCCGGGCAGATGGTGGAACCCTGGATGGGGGGTGTTGGCTCTATGTCCCCTCCACCCGCTGTGGGGCCCCTGGAGTGGGGTGTTGGCTCTATGGAATCTCCAGCAGCTGTGGGGCCCCCGGATGGTGATGTTTGGGTCTATGTCCCCTCCACAGCTGTGGGTGCAGTCATGCATGTGGGGCCCTTGAATGGTGGTGTTGGCTCATGGCCCCTCTAAGCAGCTGTGGGAGCCCCTGGATGGTGTGTTGGCTTTATGGCCCCTCAGCAGGCTGTGGGTTTTTCAGTCAGCATGTGGGGCCCCTGAATGGTGGTGTTGGCTCTATGGCCCCTCTAGCAGCTGTGGGAGCCCCTGGATGGTGGTGTTGGCTCTATGGCCCCTCCAGCAGCTGTGGGTGCAGTCAGCATGTGGGGCCCCTGAATGGTGGTGTTGGCTCTATGGACCCTCCAGCAGCTGTGGGGCCCCTGGATGGTGGTGTTGGCTCTATGGACCCTCTAGCAGCTGTGGGAGCCCCTGGATGGTGGTGCTGGCTCTATGGCCCCTCCAGCAGCTGTGGGTCCTCTGGATGGTGGTGTTGGCTCTATGGCTCCTCCAGTAGCTGTGGGAGCCCCTGGATGGTGGTGTTAGCTATATGGCCCCTCCAGCATCTGTGGGATGCATTTGGCTCCACATACCTGTGACAACCTACCAGGACCTTATGGGGTCACTCTGAGCTGTCTAGCTGCTTTCTGTGCTGCATATGCCGGTTATTCTGAGTATTTGCTGCTGGTCATAATAATGTGACTTACCTGTGTATACCACAAACAAAAAAAACGCCCTTGCATCACCTTACCCCCTGAAGCTGCTGTTGTTCCTCTCTGCAGCCATTAGGTGTCTCTGTTGCTTCCTTGCAGAACAGTAGATATATCCATTGAGGATTTCCTATAAATTTATGTCATAAATCAATGGAATAATGTAAGGAAACAATAAATCTTCATCCCTTGTATAATGGACGTGTGTGCTGAGTGCAGGACGGGGAGCAAACATTGCATTATTCCTGGTTTCATCTGTCTTGTGTGCACAGGTTGTGTGTAAATTCTGCAGTTTCTATGAGTTTGTGCTCTGTCGGCTGCAGATCTTGCATTAGCTGGTTATGCTGGGTTCACACTAAATTATTGCCTGTGTTCACGGTGTCCTTCTGGAAATGGTGAAAAGAGGTGCCCCCAGCAGATACCACGATGGCCCCATAGAGGTGGACAGAGCAGATCTTTTGTGTCCCACTGAGAAAGCGAGTACTACCACCAAATAGAGCAAACATAGTCCGGATAGAAGTACGTTTGCTCTATTCACTTGGGGAACTATTTTTCCCGTTACACTCAAATGTAGACACTAGCATAATGGAACCCGGAATTTTCCGACCTGGCCCGTATGTGGGATGGGGCTGGTCTCATACGCACATGGGGCAGGTTTATCAATATTGTCTAAGGGCATGTTCACACGGTTTAATTGCGGGCGTACAGTACGGCCCGCAATTACGCCGGGTGTTCGGGAGCTCACGCCGATTGGTGCGTACTCCCACGGCGCGGGGGGGGGGGGGAGAGGGGGCGGGGGCAGCCCGCCGGACCATAGACTGTCATTACTCCCGACGTGTAAGCACCGTGAATAAACGACATGTCACTTATCTCCCCGCGCCTACAATACGATCGTATTGTACGAGCGGGGAGAGGAGGCGTAATCCATAGTTCTCTATAAGAACTATGGATTACCGAAATGATTGGGGCGCATTTCGCTCGTATTAGAGCACAGTACTCTCCAAATACGTGGCGAAATGCGCCCCAAAATAAGCCGTGTGAACATACCCTAAGGCTAGGTCTGCACAGCACCGACAGTACCCAGTGCTGTGTAGCCCTCAATAGAAAATCCGTGCTGTAATCTACATACCACAGATTTTTTACTGAGGGCAGAGGTAGGGGGTGCAGAGTTAGCAGTCGCTTTGCAGTCTGAGGGGGCCCAAAAAGCCCTCCTGCCACATAAGGAGACACCAGCATTGTAAGTGGCACTAGGGCCCTGAAGCTTCAAGTTACGCCTCCGTCTAAGGGAAACCAAAAGAGAAAATCGTGCAGCGGAGTATAGAACACGTTAAATATTCCGCGGGACCAACGTCCGATTCCCATAGCCCAATGTACTGGTTGTCCAGGAATCCAAAATCCGACCACGTTTTTGTTCGCGGTGCAAAGAGCAAATTTTGGGTGGCCTTTTCACTTTGCTGTGTGGCCCTAGCCTAAGGGGCTGTCCACACGGCAGCCCTGCACACGGTCGCAGGGGGATGGCTTTTCTCCGCTGTTTGCAGAGAAAATCCGTTCCCCTTCACATTGAAATGTTCATATTCCCCCCAAAAAACGGGCAGAAGAATGAATGAAAATATTCAATGTTTTTCGCACCGCCGGCGGACCAAGAAACCGTCCGGCGGAAAGTCAGTGCAGTGGGGACCGCTGCACGGATTTTCCATTAAGGTCCGTGTAAATGTTTGTCACTCGGTTTTCAAAACCGAAAACCGGCTGAAAAAGTGCTGTGGGGACAAGGCCCTAAGAGAATGTTCACACGGCTGATTTTGATGCTGTTTTCAGAGCGTTTCCACAAACAAAAAAGCATCAAAAAAGTCTCTAAAATGCCCCCAGTTCACATTCATGGTTTCCTATGTAAAACAGCTTAAAGTTCACACACAATGAGGTTTTTCCGTGCGTTTTCCGCGCTTCTTTGGACGCTGAAAATGAAGTCTCATGTCAATTCTTGAAGCCTTTTCAACTTTGGAAATCCCCATAGGAATCAATGGAGAGCTTCAGTTTCAGCTTCAGATGCAGTTTTTGACGCGGTTTTGATGTGGTTTTTGGCGAGGTTTTTGCCCTGGCTATTAGTTCGTATGGGTGTTTCAGAAAGAAAACAGTGTTGGAAAACTTTGTGGAAAACCTGATGAAACCATGAGGAAAAGAACCCTGATCAAAACCTCATCTGAATAGAGCTGCATTGAGGCGCTTTTCAGATGATGGTTGGACACTGATTTGGACGCAAAAAATTCAGGGGGACATGTATGAAGATCGGCGCGTCGAAGCGCCTGTTTTCACTTTTTTTTACTGTGAAAACTGCGCCTGATGTATGCCGGTGCCGAAGTGCGCTAATAATGGGGGGCAAATTCGTGCCCCCCCGGCAACAACCACTTGACATAGGTCTCCTGTGGGAGCTGTAATGGCTTATTTTCCCAACCAGATTATACATGCGTCGGATTTTCAAATTTGGGGTGCGCCCGCCCCAGAACGCCCACAGCGCGCCCCTTTTTTTAGGCACATTTAAAAGGTGGAAAACCCTTCGCCTAACAGGCATTAGGTGCGCCCAACGCGGAGCCCGGCACAGTGAGGCGCATTAACGCCTGGAAATTTTAAAGCCCCCGTTCCCCCTCAGTGTCCAAATCAGCGGTGTAAAGTTACCTAATACTTAGACTATGTCTACACAGTCCAAAATCAGACGGCATTTTGCAAGGTTTTTGCACAAAAAAATCACGGTCGGATTTTGGATGCCTGATGGCCCAGTACTTGGACTGCACGGGACCCCAGGCCGGGTCCGGCGGTGAATTGTACAACATGTTCTATATTGGGGGCCTGGATATTAGGTTTTTAAGTTTTGGTTCCCTCATTAAAAAAAAATCCATGCTATGTAGACTACAGTGCGGATTTTCTATTGAGGTCTACACAGCGCAGGGTACAGGCGGATTTTCATTGGATTCAAAATAATGAATCTGCTGAAAAACCGACCAAAATCCAGGGCTGTATAGACTTGGCCTTAGACAGCGTAAACTTAGACTTCACGGTCTACAATCTGCCGTGTGTATCAAGTTGGCTTACTTTATACCTGACCCAAAATTTTGGACGCACAGCGTTGCATTATAAACCACGCCCCCTTTCATTAAGTCCCATCTATTTTCATCATACATGCCAACTCTCCCGTTTTTGGCGGGGGGGTCCCACTATTTGGGGTCCCCTACCGCCCTCCCGGGGGAGTTGGCATTCCTCCCCCCCCACAGGGGCGGGGTCCTTTAAATGGCCGCACGACAGAGTACGCTAGTGGGGCACTCTGGCGACGCGCCGCTCCTACAGGCGGGGAATGCTTGGCCGCTTCACCCGCCCGGAGTCTCGCTGGCAGGAGGAGGCAGGGGCTTGGGGGATTTTGCCCTCCCCCGTAAGTTGCCTTGGTTCTTGTGTGGCCGCCAAAATACAGGTACGAGGCGCAGGGAATTTGACGCCGGGTCTGCAGATGGGTGACCGTGGCTGACTCACTTCCCCCAAGGCGCGCCGACCACTAAAAATCTCCTGCTTTTTCATCTTCAAAAGTTGGCAACTATGATTTTCATTGAAGTCACACCCCTTGGTCAGACGAGGCGCAGAAGTGTCTAGAAACTGTCTTAAACATATATTAAATGTGGTGTAAAGTATGTCTGGCAGCATTTTTGGCGCAAATTGTGCTAGAATTCTGCCGTGACTGCCCTGAGACCTGTGCCCCACTGGGCCTCATTTATCAAAGCTGTCTAGCAGTAAGTGTAGGTTCACGTGGCTGATTTGGACACTTTTGTGCCGCGTTCAAATACTCAGAAAACCGCCTCATGGTTTGCGGTTATCAGACAAGTGTTTGAGGAGGTTTTATGAGACGCATTTTTGGGCGCTTTTTTTTTTTAATGCGGTTTCTGGCCTGGTTTTTACTCTGACGTTCAAGTTTTGTGCCGGGGCGGTTATTGGCCTCGGATCCACGTGTCACAAAACACGCCACACTTTGTGTGAGGTGATTTGGACGCTGTTTTGGAGCTCTCCATTGTTTCCTATGTGCATTTTGTTCACCAAAAATGCCTCAAGAACTGAAATGTCACAACGCGGTTTTACATAGGAATCAATGGAAATGAACTGTAGGCGTTTTACAGTATTTTTTGACGCTGTATTGGGGGCGGAATCTGCGCCAAAACGGACAAAATCAGCCCTGTGAAAATACTCTAAGACGGTCCTTGTTGCCAATAGCAACCAATCAGAGCTCATAGCGACCAACCAGGGCCCATAGCGACCAGAGCTCAGCTTTCATTTTCCCAGAACAGTATAAGAAATGAAAGCTGGGCTCTGATTGGTTTCTATGAGCTCTGATTGGTTCATATGAGCTGGCTGGTTGCTATGGGCTCTGGTTGCTATGTGCTCTCATTAGTTGCTCTGAGTTCTGATTGGTTGCTATGAGATATGGTTGCTATGAGCTCTTATTGGTTGCTATGGGCTCTGATTGGTCGCTATGGGCCCTGATTGGTGGCTATGAGCTATGATTGGTTGCTATGGGCTCTGATTGGTTGCTCTGAGTACTGATTGCTTTCTATAAGCTTTGATTGGTGGCTATAGGCTCTGATTGGTTGTTATGGTCTCTGACTGGTTGTTATGGGCTCTGATTGGTTGCTATGGGCTCTGATTGGTTGCCCTGAGTTCTGATTGGTTGCTATGGGCTCTGATTGGTTGCTATGGGCTCTCATTGGTTGCACTGAGTTCTGATTGGTTGCTATGAGCTATAATTGGTTGCTATGGGCTGATTGGTTTCTCTGAGTTCTGATTGGTTGCTATGGGCTCTGATTTTTTGCTCTGGGCTCTGATTGGTTGCTATGGGCTCTGATTGGTGGCTATGGGCTCTGATTGGTTGCTTTGGGCTCTGTTTGGTGGCTTTGGGCTCTGATTGGTTGCTATGGGCTCTGATTGGTCACTATGAGCTGTGATTGGTGGCTATGGGCTCTGATTGGTTGTTATGGGCTGATTGGTTGCCATGGGCTCTGTTTAGTTGCTCTGTGTTCTGATTGGTCGCTATGAGATCTGGTTGCTATGAGCTGTGATTGGTTGCTATGGGCTCTGATTGGTTGCTATGGGCTCTGATTGGTTGCTATGGGCTCTGATTGGTCACTATGAGCTGTAATTGGTGGCTATGGGCTCTGATTGGTTGCTATGGGCTCTGATTGGTAACTATGATCTGATTGGTGGCTATGGGCTCTGATTGGTTGCTATGGGCTCTGATTGGTTGCTATGGGGCTCTTGATTGGGTTGCTATGGGCTCTGTTTTGTGGTCGCATATGGCTCTGTTTGGGTTTTTGAGGGGCTCTGATTGGTAGTATGAGCTGGGGATTGGTGGCTATGGCTTGATTGGTCATATGGTTTCTAGATTGGGTGTTGTGCTAGGGCTTGATTGGTTTGCTATGGGCTCTGATTGGTTGGGGCTTTTGGGGTTTTTCTGTTGGGTGGCTTTGGGTAACAAGGACAGCCTTACTATCAGACAGTTTTAGTTATGGCTCTGTGGGTTACATATGACATGTGCACACATACACACAACTCTCACATCTGGGATATGTGCGCTATTTGAGGAATGCTCCTGGTTTTCAGTAATGAACTTGCTCTTCCCGCTCCTGGCTCCTCCACTGGTGTCTGTGGAGTGTAAGCTCACACTGGTTGTGACCCCGCTAGATTTATGGCTGATGGGAGAACTGACCTTCACGGCTGATTTATTGACATTTCCCCGGGGTGTTTGGAACCAGTGACTTTTGGGGAGGGAGGGAAAGGGAAAAAAAGAAATGCAGGATACCTCGGATCAGTTATCTGCAGGCGCAGACTGGCCCACAGGGGAATAGGGGAGACCCCCGGTGGGCCGCTACATATGGTGGGCCCTTCAACATGGCAGGTCTGAGACTGCTCTTCAGGGAGAAAGACAGAGAAAAATAACCAAAAAGCAAGAGGCATGTGCAGGTGCTGTAGGATGGGCCCCAAGAATCAATTCTATGCGGGCCCCAAAAACAAAATCCACGGTGGGCCCAAGAATAATTACGGTGGGCCCAAGAACAACCCACTGGGGGGCTCCAAGAACAACTCCCCGGTGGCCCCCAAAAATCAACCCACGGGGGCCCCAAGAATCAACTCCGCTGGTGGACCCCAAAATAACTCCACGGTGGCCCCAAAAATCCAATCCACTGGTGGCCCCAATAATCAATTCCACGCTGGGCACCAAAAATCAATCCATGGTGGCCCCAAAATTCAACTCACTGGGGGGTCCAAAAATCAAAATCCCCCGGGGGTCCCAAAGAATCAACTCCACTTGTGCCCAATAAAAATTTCCACGCGGGCACCAAGAAACAACTCCACTATTTTGGGCCCCAAGAATCACTCCACTGGGGCCCCCAAGAACAAATCCACTGGGGCCCCAAGAAACAAATCCACTGGTGGGGCCCCCCAAAAATCAGCTCCACTTGGGGGGCCCCAAAAATCGCTTTTCCCCTGGTGGGCCCCCCAAAAATCATCCCCCTGGGGGGCCCCAAAACAACTCCACTGGGGCCCCAAAAGAAAAAAACTCATTCTGGTGGGGCCACACGGGGAATCAACTCCACGGTGTGGCCCCAAGAATTCATCTAACCTACCCTGGGTGGGGCCCCAGAATCAACTCCATGGTGGGACCCCAAAATCAACTCCACTTGTGGGTCCCAAGGGGATCATCTCCACTTTGGTGGACCAAGAATCACTCCACTGGTGGGCCCCCAAGAATCAAACTCCACTGGTGGGTCCAAAAAATCAACTCCACTGGTGGGCCCCAAGAATCACTCCATGGTGGCCCCAAAAAATCATCTCCACTGGTGGGCCCCAAGAATCAACTCCACTGGTGGGTTTCCCAAAAATCAACTCCACTGGTGCCCCCAAGAATCATCCACGGTGGCCCAAAGAATCATCTCCACTGGTGGACCCAAGAATCAACTCCACTAGTGGGCCCCCAAAATCAATCCACTGGTGGCTCCAAAAAATCTAATCCACTGGTGGGCCCCAAGAATCAACTCCACTGGTGGGTCCCCCAAAAATCAACTCACTGGTGGCCCCAAGAAACAACTCCACTGGTGGGCCCCAAAAATCATCTCCACTGGGGGTCCCAAGAATCATCTCCACTGGTGAGCCCCAAGAATCAACTCCACTGGGGGTCTCAGAATCATCTCCACTGGGGGGAGCCCCCAAAAATCACTCCACTGGGACCCCAAGAATCAACTCCACTGGGGGGCCCCAGAATCTAATCCACTGGTGGCCCCAAGAATCATCCACTTTGGGGCCCAAGAATCAAACTCCACTGGTGGACCCAAGAATCAACTCCCCTAGTTTGGGCCCAAGAATCATTCCATCTGGTGGCTCCCAAGAATCACTCCACTGGTTTGGGGCCCCCAAAAATCAACTCCACTGGTGGTCCAAGAATCAAAATCCCCCGGTGGCCCCAAGAATCACTCCACTGGTGGGCCCCAAGAATCATCCTCCACTGGTGGCCCCAAGAATTTAGCCTCCACTGGGGGCCCAAGAATCAACTCCACTGGTGGCCCCAAAAATCAAATCCACTGGTGGGCCCCAAGAAAACAACTCCAATGGTGGGGCCCAAGAATCAACTCCACTGGTGACCCAAGAATCAACTCCCCTAGTGGCCCACAAGGAATCAACTCCACTGGTGGCTCCAAGAAATCTCTCCCATGGTGGCCCCAAGAATCAAATCCCACTGGTGGGTTTTCCCGAATCAACCCCCACTGGTGGCCCCCAAAAATCAACTCCACTGGGGGGCCCAAGAATCAACTCCCACTGGTGAGCCAAAATAACTCCACGGTGGCCCCAAGAATCACCTCCACTGGTGGGCAACGATAATCACCTCCACTGGTGCTCCCAAGACTCAACTCCACTGGTGGGCCCCAAGAATCATCTCCACTGGTGGGCCCCAAGAATCAGCTCCACTGGTGGGCCCCTAGAATCACCTCCACTGGTGGCCCCCAGACTCAGCACCACTGGTGGGCCACAAGAATCAAATCCAGTGGTGGGCCCCAAGAATCTACTCCACTGGTGGCCCAAGAATCAGCTCCACTGGTGGGCCCCAAGAATCAACTCTACTGGTGGCCCCAAGAATCAACTCCACTGGGTTGGCCCCAAGAATCAACTCCACTGGGGGCCCCAAGAATCAACTCCACTGGTGGGTCCAACAATCAACTCCACTGGTGGGTCCCAAGAATCAAATCTACTGGTGGGCCCCAAGAATCAGCTCCACTGGTGGCCCCAAGAATCAACTCCACTGGGGGCCCCAAAAAAAGGGAAAAAATCATCCACTGGTGGGTCCAAGTGAATACACTCCACTGGTGGGCCCCAAGCATCAACTCCCCTGGTGGGTCCAAGACTCAACTCCATGGTGGGCCCCCAAGAAAACAACTCCACTTGGTGGTCCCAACAATCAACTCCCACTGGTGGTCCCAAGAAACACTCAAATGGTGAGCCCCAAGAATAACCTCCACTTGGGGGCCCCAAGAATCAACTCCACTGGTGGCCCCAAGAATCACCTCCACTGGTGGGGCCCCAAGAATCAACTCCACTGTGGGCCCCAAGAATCATCTCCACTGTGCCCCCAAAAATCAATACTTCCCTGGTTTGGGGGTGGGGCCCAAGGGAAAAGGGGCAAATCGCAACTGGTGGCCCCAAGAATCATCTCCACTGGTGGCCCCAAGAATCAACTCCACTGGTGACCCCAAGAATCAACTCCGCTGGTGGCCCCAAGAATCATCTCCACTGGTGGGCAACAAGAATAAATTCCAACTCATCTTGCAGATTTTGAACTTTACAGAGACTGTTTTCGTCTGTAATTTGGATGCAGTTTAGTTATAAATGAGAGCAGATAATCGGTGCAGTGGGGCCAATCTGCGCACCGGTTGCGTGACATGGGGTCTGAGCAGGATCCTCTTCTAACACTGGACACGCTCATTCCTTTTTGTTCATTCTGCAGATTTGAAATATGTGATGTAAAAAAATCTGTATTGTAGTTCTCTGTGTGAGCATTAAAATCAATGGGACTCGGTTCTGACGTGGAATAAAAAGCGTAATCAGGGTCCAATTTCACAATACGCGAACGTATCCTAATGCTTTTAACAGATGAGGGTTTGTTACAGTGTATCCAGTGCTGATATTTTGTTGCTATGTATCAGTGCATGCAAGATAGTCTGCAATCCAGTCGGTTTATCTGACAGAAAATGGTCTAGGCTTGATGCAACTGTAACAAACCCTCAGCTGCGAGAAGAACTAGACTAGAACAGTCGGGGGTTTAAAGATTGCAGAAAATGATGCTTCATTTATTTTGTAAAACATTTTCACATTTTGCAACCTGTTGAAAAGCAATATTTTTCTATTTAAGCTTAAAAAACTGTAGGTAAAAGATAGTACTGTCGGTGTGTAAGGTTTCTATAGTGGAGTCAGTGTGTAAGGTTTCCTGTACTATGGTCACTGTATAAGGTTCCCTATAGTATGATCAGTGTGTAAGGTTTCCTAAAGTGGGGTCAGTGAGTAAGGTTTCTATAGTACAGTCAGTGGGTAAGGTTTCTATTGTAGGGTCAGTGGGCAAGATTACTTACAGTATAATCACTGTATAGGCTTTCTTTAGTACAGTCACTGTGTAAGGTTTCCTATAGATCAGTGTGTAAGGTTTCTATAGTACACTCAGTGTGGTAGGTTTTCTTTATTGCGTTCAGTGGGTAATATTTCCTATAGTACTCCCAGTGTGTTTAGTTTACTCTAGTACAGTCAGTATGTAAGGTTTTATATAGAAGGGTCAATGGGTAAGGTTTCCTATAATAGGGTCAGTGGATAAGGTTTATAGAATATGGTCAGTGTATAAGGTTTCTATGTTAGGGTCAGTGTGCAAAGTTTCTATAGTATGATCAGTGTGTAAGGTTTCCATAGTACAGTCAGTGGGTAAAGGTTCTAAAGTATGGTCCGTGTGTAAGGTTTCCTATAATACAATCAGTGTGTGGGATTTCCTATAGTATGATCAGTATGTAAAGTTTCTATAGTAGTGTCAGTAAGTAAGGTTTCCTATAGTAGGATCAGTATGTAAAGTTTCTATAGTAGGGTCAGTAAGTAAGGTTTCCTATAGTAGGATCAGTGTGTAAGGTTTCCTATAGTAGGATCAGTATGTAAAGTTTCTATAGTATGGTCAATGTGTAAGGTTTCTAAAGTAGGGTCACTGTGGAAGGTTTCCTGTAGTATGGTCAGTGTGTAAGGTTTCCTGTAGTATGGTCAGTGTGTAAGGTTTCCTATAGTAGGGTCAGTAAGTAAGGTTTCCTGTAGTATGGTCAGAGTGTAAGGTTTCCTGTAGTATGGTCAGTGTGTAAGGTTTCCTGTAGTATGGTCAGTGTGTAAGGTTTCCTGTAGTATGGTCAGTGTGTAAGGTTTCCTGTAGTATGGTCAGTGTGTAAGGTTTCCTATAGTAGGGTCAGTGTGTAAGGTTTCTTTTTTTAGTGTCAATGTGTAAGGTTTTTCTATAGCACGGTCAATGTGTAAAGTTTCTATAGTATAATTAGTGGGTAAGGTGTCTATAGTATGGTCAGTGTGTAAGCTTTTTTATAGGGACAGTGTGTAGGGTTTCTTTTTTTAGGATCAGTGTGTAAGGTTTCTATAGTATGGTCAGTGTGTAAGTTTTTTTTTATAGGGACAGTGTGTAAGGTTTCTTTTTTTAGGGTCAGTGGGTAAGGTTTCTTTTTTAGGGTCAGTGGGTAAGGTTTCTTTTTTTAGGGTCAGTGGGTAAGGTTTCTTTTTTTAGGGTCAGTGGGTAAGGTTTCTTTTTTTAGTGTCAATGTGTAAGGTTTCTTTGTCGGGGTCAGTGGGTAAGGTTTCCTATAGATAGGTTGGTATAAAGTTTCCCATAGTTCGGTCAGTGTGTAAGTTTTCCTTTAGCATGGTCAGTTTGTGAGGCTTCTATACTAGGGTCAGTGTGTAAGCGATTCTCTAGGTGTCCTCTAGTCACATCCAGAGCTGCAGACGTCACACTCCTGTTTGTTTGCTGTGGTTCTGCAGTCTGTTTGGCAGAAGAGCTGGTAACTCAGTGTTATAACATCCATTCCAGAGCTGCAGTCATAATTCTGCTGGTTTCCTGTTACCAGAGAGCAGAGCGAGGTTTTATAGCTGGAGCTGAGCTCTTAAGTCACATAGATGTCAGTAAATTGTATAGGAATTTGTTGTAGTGGCAAAATTGTGAGTGCAGCTCTGGGTGTGACTTGTGATATGATGAGAAAGATCTGAAAACTGGAGAAGACAGATACTGAGGATAAGGAGGGCGATAAATGCAGGTGATACTAACTGGATGATGATAGTGACCAGGGTGGGGGTATAATATAGGGGGTGGGGACAAGTGCTGTGAGCACCCTCCATGCTCTGCTCCTCAGTGGTGTGTGGTCAGGTCATGGTTATTGAAGCTGCGGACCCTCATTGATTTGTGTTTTGCAATGTCGTCATTTTTCTACAAGAATTTGTGGTGTTTCATAGGACTGCAGGTGACATCTACTACATGATCACTGTGTGTTATCTGTGCTGTTACATAGGACTGCAGGTGATATCTATTGCATTATTTGTACTCAGAGAGTTATCACTATGTTATCTGTGCTGTTACATAGGACTGAAGGTGATATCTATTACATTATCTGTTCTCAGTTATCACTGTTATCTGTAGTGTTACATAGGACTGCAAGTGACATCTACTACATTATCCATAAGCAAAGAGTTATCACTGTGTTATCTGTGGTGTTACATAGGACTGCAGGTGACATCTACTACATGATCACTGTGTGTTATCTGTGCTGTTACATAGGACTGCAAGTGACATCTACTACATTATCTGTACTCAGAGTTATCACTGTATTATCTGTGGTGTTACATAGGACTGCAGGTGACATCTACTACATTATCTGTCCTCAGAGAGCTATAACTGTTTGTTATCTGTGGTGTTACATGGGACTGCAGGGGACATCTACTACATTATCTGTCCTCAGAGAGTTACCACTGTGTTATCTGTGGTGTTACATAGGACTGCAGGTGACATCTACCACATTATCTGTGGTGTTACATAGGACTGCAGGTGACATCTACCACATTATCTGTGGTGTTACATAGGACTGCAGGGAACATCTACTACATTATCTGTCCTCAGAGAATTATCACTGTGTTACCTGTGGTGTTACATAGGACTGTAGGTGACATCTACTACATTATCTGTCCTCAGAGAGCTATCACTGTGTTATCTTTGCTGATACATAGGACTGCAGGTGACAGTGATCATTGAGTGTTATCTGTGGTGTTACATAGAATTGCAGGAAACATGTTCTATATGATCACTGTGTGTTATCTGTGCTGTTACATAGGACTGCAAGTGACATCTACTACATTATCTGTATGCAGAGAGTTCTCACTGTGTTATCTATGGTGTTACATAGGACTGCAGGGGACATCTACTACATTATCTGTCCTCAGAGAGTTATCACTGTGTTATCTGTGCTGTTACATAGGACTGCAGGTGACATCTACCACATTATCTGTTGTTACATAGGACTGCAGGTGACATCTACTACATTATCTGTGGTGTTGCATAGGACTGCAGGTGACATCTACTACATTATCTGTGGTGTTACATAGGACTGCAGGTGACATCTACTACATTATCTGTACTCAGAGAGTTATCACTGTGTTATCTGTGGTGTTACATAGGACTGCAGGTGACATCTACATTATCTGTGTTGTTACATAGGACTGCAGGTGACATCTACTACATTATCTGTGCTGTTACATAGGACTGCAGGTGACATTACTATATTATCTGTACTCAGAGAGTTATCACTGTTTGTTATCTGTGCTGTTCCATAGTACTGCAGGGGACATTTACTACATTATCTGTCCTCAGAGAGTTATCACTGTGTTATCTGTGGTGTTACATAGGACTGCAGGTGACATCTACCACATTATCTGTGTTGTTACATAGGACTGCAGGTGTCATCTACCACATTATCTGTGGTGTTACATAGGACTGCAGGTGACATCTACCACATTATCTGTGGTGTTACATAGGACTGTAGGGGACATCTACCACATTATCTGTGGTGTTACATAGGACTGCAGGGGACATCTACCACAATTTCAGCAGACACAGAGACACACGACACATTCAGCTCTGCTACATCTGTATAAGGAGTTATAGGTATGAGCGTCAATGGGCTGAGCTGTGGGCGAGGTCTCTCCCCTCCCAGTATACCATTAGGCTCGGTCTACACAGCGCTGGTTTCTGGTCGGATTTTCGGCAGATTCAGTATCCGTACACTTTGCGGACTCTTGTCTCGTTCTCCAGCACGAGCGAGAACCTCCTTACAGAGGACATGACAGGGGCTCGGCTCTCACACCCCCCGGGGGGACATCCGGCAATCATCCTCTTACACAGCGCAGATGTCACTGCTGGGAAATGTCCTGCGACTCTCTAACTCCAGTGTCAGGTCTAAGCGGAGGGGGGAAAAAAAAAGCCTTAAAAATTCTGCCAGTGCAAGAACATGGGGCAGGAGAAGGGGGTTGGGGGGGGAACAGCTGCTCCTCCGCAGATGATGTAGTTTGCTGGCTCTTTAAACCCTGCCGGCTATGGAGAAAGGAAGGCAGAGTACATGTGTGTTATAATGAGCGAAGGCAAGTCCAAAGAGTCTTCCCAGCACCTCCCCGAAAAGAAAAAAAGTGTTTGCATGGGACAGGGATGTATATAAAGCCGTCCGAGAGGTTGATGCTGCCTGTGAGCTGACAGGTAGCGAAGCGGCACGACGGGCAGCCTGGACATCTGCAGGGCCGGGCGGGCACCGCTGGTCCGACCTCACTCACTGGCTTTTGGCAGCTTTTGGATCCATGGATTCCTGATCTGCGCTTTTCCCCTTTAAGTAGATCAGTTGCCGTTTTTTCGGGTGAATGAGTCACGGTCACCATGCACTCACATCTGGCTGTCACCGCGCTGCTGGCTCTGGATTTGCTTTTTTTAAGCACTTCTCTGTGTTCCCCTCCGGACGGGGTCCTGGTCACCCCTAAAAGGCTGGAGCCCGATATCAACGGGAGGCAATATTTCTTTACGGAGCAGACTCAGGACGCGGGAGTCATTTTCCAGATTTCGGCTTTCCAGGAGGATTTCTATCTGAACCTGAGCCCCGATTCCCAGTTTATGGCGCCGGCTTTTTCCATGCATTTTCCTGGCGCTCTCCCCAAACCGGCACCGAGTGTCAGACATTGCTTCTACTCCGGAGACGTCAACTCTGACCGGGATTCCTTTGCGGCGCTGAGCCTCT
The DNA here is from genome assembly GCA_025379985.1 of Phyllomedusa bahiana. Lineage (NCBI taxonomy): Eukaryota > Metazoa > Chordata > Amphibia > Anura > Hylidae > Phyllomedusa > Phyllomedusa bahiana. Next base: position 22,139 of record JAODAL010018388.1, read on the forward strand.
GTGGAGGACTCCGAGGGGCTTTTGGCTACCAAGGGGTGGAGTACTTCATAAGCCCTGTGAAAAATGGCTCCTTGGACCAGTCTCCGAGTAGTCCGCCGGGGTTGCACCTGCTGCAGAAGAGGAGAGCGCTTTTTCGGTCTTCGGACACCACCTCCAGGTGTGGGGTGGGCTCTGCGCTGAACCATGGCATCATGGAAGCTCTGCAGAGGTACAAGGGTTCTAAGCACCACAAAAACCGGGTCAACGGCACCAAGACCAGGGGTGGCCACCGCTCTAGACGCTTCGCGTCCATCACCAGATACGTGGAGACGTTGATCGTGGCCGATGAGTCCATGCTCAAGTTCCACGGCGATGACCTCCAGCACTATCTCCTCACCCTAATGGCCACCGCTGCCCGGTTATACCGCCACCCCAGCATCCAGAACCCCATCAACATCGTAGTGGTAAAGTTCATGGTTCTCACCGATGATGGGAAGGGTCCAAAAGTGACCACCAACGCGGCCATGACCCTAAGGAGCTTTTGTGCCTGGCAGAGGAAATGGAACAAGATAAGTGACAAGCACCCCGAGTACTGGGACACTGCCATCCTCTTCACCAGGCAGGTGAGCGCTGGGAGTGTGTGACTGCGGTGTGTGAACAGTGCGCGTCTGTGTGGGTGATGTGTGCAGGATGTTGCACAGATAAGGATTCTTTACTGTAAGTGTGGTGACACTATAGAACTTGGCACCACAAGAGGTTATCATGGGAGATTCTTTACTGTAAGAATGCTGACACTATGGAGCTTGAGGCCAGAAGAGTTTGTGATGGTGGATTCTTTACTGTAAGAGCAGTGACACTATGGAGCTCGCCTCCACAAGAGATTGTGGTGGTGAATTCTTTACTGTAAGAGCGGTAACATTATGGAGCTCGGGGCCACAAGAGGTTGTGATGGTGGATTCTTTACTTTAAAAGCGGTGACACCATGGAGCTCAGGGCAACAAGAGGTTGTGATGGTAGAGCCTTTACTTTAAGAGCAGTGACACTATGGAGCTCGCTGCCACAAGAGATTGTGAGGGTAGATTCTTTACTGTAAGAGTGGTGACACTATAGAGCTCGGCACCACAAGAGGTTGTGTTGGGAGATTCTTTACTGTAAGAGCAGTGACACTATGGAGCTTGGGGTCACAAGAGCTTGTGATGGTTGATTCTTTACTGTAAGAGCAGTGACGCTATGGAGCTTGGGGTCACAAGAGCTTGTGATGGTTGATTCTTTACTGTAAGAGCAGTGACGCTATGGAGCTTGGGGCCACAAGAGATTGCGAGGGTTGATTATTTACTGTAAGAGTGGTGACACTATAGATCTTGGCACCACAAGAGGGTGTGTTGGGAGATTCTTTACTGTAAGAGCTGTGACACTATGGAGCTCGGGGCCACAAGAGGTTGTGATGGTGAATTCTTTACTATAAGAGCAGTGACACTATGGAGCTCGGGGTCACAAGAGGTTGTGATGGTGGATTCTTTACTGTAAGAGTGGTGACGCTATTGAGCTTGGAGCCACAAGAGGTTCTGATGGTGGAGTAATTGACTACGTGCAGGAAGGTCTGGTTTATCTTTCTTGTAAAATATGATCTCACGGGTGATGGGGACTGGATTCTAGAGATCGAACGTTGATCCAGGGATTATTCTGCTGCCAGATTTGGAGTCAGGAAGGAATTTTTCCTTTTTCTGGATCACCACTGTGGGGCGATCGGTCAAACTTGAGGGACCCGAGTCTTTTTCCAACCTTATCTACTATGTCACTATGTGATAGCTGAGGAGTAACTATCAGGAGTTTGAGAGTCAATCCCAAAAACACTGGAGCCAATAGAGCATTGAAAGCGAAGCTCCGGTGTTCAAGTGTATATTAGGGAAGGAACAGCGGTTCTGTCGTGTAATCTGTCCCCAGTGCAAGTGGGAATAAACCATGTTACTGACGTTACTTCTGGAAGTGGATTCAGAGCAAGTTCTGTTCTTAATCTTTCCACTGAAGTCATTGGGAAGCTGCAAACCATTGTCCAGTCTGCGAGCCTTCAGCCTTGTCCACTTAAAACTATCCGGATGCTGATTGGACATGGATTGGATTCTGATTTGTCACGGATCAATGTGCAATCATTGTCCAATTGGTGACCAAAATCCACATACAATTCCACGGTGAAAATCAGACCCCAAAAAAGTCACATTCATGTCTACATTTTGGAAGGCGCGTATGAGATCCATGCAGATAGACGTAGATGCGGATTCCATAAGGATTCTGCATTTAAATTTTCAATGTGCAAAAACCCTTTGTGAAACACCTTAAAATTTTTTTAGGTGGGACTTTAGTTTCCATGGACATGCAGCAGCTTTATTAGTGACCATCCTATGCCTTTGAGAACTTTAGATTTTATTTTCCTTTGAAAAGCGGTTTTTATTGCAGAGTAAAATGCCGGGTTTTATTGCAGACTTTTAGATTTCGGGTTTTTTTTGCAGCTTGTAAAAAAAGGGGGTTTTTATTTTCAACTTTATTGGATTTTTTGCAGACGTGATGGGCCCTTTAATTTTCAAATTTTAGATTGGTTTTTATTGAAAAAATTTTATTGCAGACCCTGTAATGCGGATTTTTTTCAGACTTAGATGCAGATTTTTTTTCAGATTTTATTGCGACTGTAATGTGGATTTTTTTGCAGGCTTTTGATCAGATTTATTGAGACTTTAGAGCAGATTTTATTGCGACTTTGATGTGATTTTTTTTGAGGCTTTTGATCTATTTTATTGCAACTTTTTATGAGATTTTATTGCAGACGTGATGGGAATTTTTCATTGCAAAAGGCCCCTTTCGATGCAGATTTTTATTGCAGATGAAAGATTGTGGATTTTATTGCAGGCTTTCGATGCAGATTTTATTGCAGACTTTAGATGTGGATTTTATTTAAGACTTACATGCAGTTTTTTTAAAAGGGCCCTTTTGGGTAAGACTTATAGCAGAGATTTTTATTGTGGATTCAGATGGGATTTTTTCCCAAATTTAAACCTTTTGCTTTGTTCCCCAAACCAATAGACATCCTGGACTCCTCCATTGTTTTATTTCTAAGCGTGCAGGATACAATGTCCCTTTGGATTTCCACAAAGCCTATGTGCTTAGTAGGAGATAGTAGATGCTGAGAGAGATGGAGAGAGATACAAGCCGTGGTCTTTCATCGCTCATCAGAAGGGGAAGCTCTCATCTGGGTTTCTTTGTCATTTCTTATTCCTTCAGAGCAGGGAAAGTACAAGCCAGACACAATCACATCAGCACAATCACATCTGTACAATCACATCTGCACAATCACATCTGTACAATCATTAATCCACCGCCGACAGTCATCTGTACAATAATGATAGACAAGAAGTGAACAAATGATTGAAATACCTCGATTCCTGCGCAAGTGGCCCCCCTTTCCCCTATCCCCCCAGGCTTTTATTTCTTCAGGGGAAAAAAAACCTCCACCCCCCCCCCCCCCATGATTTAGTACCCCCTGCAAAACTTCTCTTTTCTGCCCCCCCTGGAACTCCTAATTCACCATCATTGCCCATGTTTATTAGAACCCCCGCAAAAGAATATCTTACTGCCCCCTTGGGGCTCCCCTCTTCACAGTTCCCCCCTTTATATAGATGCCCCCTGCTAATGACTATCTCTACTGCCCCCTCTGGAAGCTCCCAGTCTCACTCATCAGTTCCCCATGTCTATATAGATGCCCCCTGCTAATGACTATCTCTACTGCCCCCTCTGGAAGCTCCCAGTCTTGCTCATCAGTTCCCCATGTCTATATAGATGCCCCCTGAAATTACTACTTACTGCCCCCCTCTGGAAGCCCAGTCTTCATCAGTTGCCCATTTAATTTGATCCCCCCCTAATGACTATCTCTCCTGCCCCCTCTGGAACCCCAGTCTCCCCTCAGTTCCCATGTCTATATAGATGCCCCCTGCTAATGACTATCTCTACTGCCCCCTCTGGAAGCTCCCAGTCTTTCTCCATTCCCATTCATATAGATGCCCCCCGCTAAAAGGCATCTCTCTGCCCCCCCTGGAAGCTCCCGTTTCTCATCCCGTCCCCAGTCTAATAATTCCCCCTGCTAATGACCATCTCTGCTGTCCCCTCTGGGGAAACTCCCGTCTTTCATCAGTTCCCCCCTGTTAAAATAGAGCCCCCTGCTAATGACTATTCTATGCCCCCTTTAAACGCCCCCCTCACTCATCAGTTCCCCATGTCTATATAGATGCCCCCTGCTAATGACTATCTCTACTGCCCCCTCTGGAAGCTCCCAGTCTCACTCATCAGTTCCCCATGTCTATATAGATGCCCCCTGCTAATGACTATCTCTACTGCCCCCTCTGGAAGCTCCCCTCCTCATCTTCCCCCTGTCTATTAATGCCCCCTGCTAAATTTCTATCCTACTGCCCCCTCGGAAGCCCCAGTCTTCCTCAGTTCCCCCCGTTAATAAGATGCCCCCTGCTAATGACCATCCCCCCTGGGCTGGCCCCCCCCTTCATTGGCCCCTGGAAGCTTTCCCTTCTTGCCCCCATCATTCCCCTGTCTTAAGATGCCCCCTGTAAAAACCATCTCTCGCCCCCTCTGGGAAGCTCCAATCTCACTCATCATTGCCCATGTCTATAAGAGCCCCTGAAAAGACATCTCTCTGCCCCCTCTGGAACTCCCATCTCACCATTTAGTTTCCCCATTCTTATAATTCCCCCGCAAAAGACATCTCTCTGCCCCCCTCTGGAAGCCCCAGTCCACTCATCTTTTTTCCCCGTTTATAAACCCCCTGCAAGCTATCCTCTCCCCCTGGAAGCTCCAAACTCACTCATCATTCCCTTTATGATCCCCCTGCTAAAAATACTCTCTGCCCCCTCTGGAAGCTCCAATCCAATCATTTTCTTTTATTAGATCCCCCCGCCCAAGACTATCTCTCTGCCCCTCTGGGAACTCCCCGTCTCACTCATCTTTTTCCCCCTGTCTATAAGAGCCCCTGCAATGACATCTCACTCCCCCTCTGGAAGTCCCCGTCTCACTCACAGTTCCCATTCCCAAATAGATTCCCCCGCTAATAATCCACTGCCCCCCTGGAAGCCCCAGTCTCTCATCATTTCCCCCTGTCTTAAGAGCCCCCCTAATGGCTATCCTACTGCCCCCTTGGAACTCCCCGTCTCCCCACATTCCCCCTGTCTATATAGATTCCCCCTGCTATTTACATCCTTGCCCCCCCGGAAGCTCCCCTCTTCATCGTTCCCCATTTATTTTATAATGCCCCCTGCTAATGACAATCTCTACTGCCCCTTGGAACGCCCAGTCTTGCCATCATTCCCCCTGATTTTAAGAGTGCCCCCCTGTAATCTATCTTTTACTGCCCCTTGGAACCCCAGTTCCCCATCAGTTCCCCCCAGTTATTAATCCCCCTGTAATGGCATCTCTACTGCCCCCTCTGGAAGCTCCCAGTCTTGCTCATCAGTTCCCCATGTATATATAGATGCCCCCTGCTAATGACTATCTCTGCTGCCCCCTCTGGAAGCCCAGTCTTGTCATCATTCCCCCTGTTATATAAGCCCCCTGCAAAAGGCACTCTACTGCCCCCTCTGGGAAACCCCATCTTGCTCATCAGTTCCCCATGTCTATATAGATGCCCCCTGCTAATGACTATCTCTACTGCCCCCTCTGGAAGCTCCCAGTCTTGCTCATCAGTTCCCCATGTCTATATAGATGCCCCCTGCTAATGACCATCTCTGCTGCCCCCTCTGGAAGCTCCCAGTCTCACTCATCAGTTGCCCATGTCTATATAGATGCCCCCTGCTAATGACTATCTCTACTGCCCCCTCTGGGAAACTCCCCGTCTTCCCCTTTGTTCCCCATGTCCCATATAAATCCCCCTCAAAAAGACTACTCTCTGCCCCCTCTGGAAGCTCCCGTCTCCCCATCATTTCCCCATGTCTATATAGACCCCCGCAATGATATCTCTACTGCCCCCCCTGGAAGCCCCAAAACCACCTCATTCCCCTTTTTTCCCCCCAAAAGTTTAAAAAATTTATGCCCCCTGGGCCCCAATTACTATTTTCTAAAAACCCCTTTGGGCCCCCCCCCTTGGAAGCTCCCAGCCACTCATCATTTTTCCCCAGTTATATAGTCCCCTGCTAATGACTACTCTACTGCCCCCTCGGAAGCTCCCCGTCTCACCACAGTTCCCCCATGTCCTATATAATGCCCCCTGCAATGCTTTCTAGCCCCCTCTGGAAGCTCCCATTCCCCCATTGCCCCGTTATATAAGCCCCCTGCTAAAACTATCTCGCTGCCCCCCTGGAAGCTCCCAGTTTCTATAGTTCCCCCTTTTTCTATATAATGCCCCCTGCTAAGGCCATCTCTTGCCCCCCTCTGGAAGTTTTCCCGCTTCCCCAAACAATTTTCCCCATATTATATAAGGGCCCCCCCAATGAAACTCTCTGCCCCCTCGGAAGCCCCCCGTCCCCACTCATCAGTTTCCCATGCTATAAAAATGCCCCCTGCTAATGAAATTCCCACTGCCCCCTTGGAAGCTCCCAGTCCCCCACTCAACAGTTTCCCAGTCCCATAAGGCCCCCCCCCTAATGCTTCTCTACTGCCCCCTCTGGAAGCTCCCAGTCTCATCATCATTCCCATGATTATATAGATGCCCCCTGCTAATGACTATCTCTACTGCCCCCTCTGGAAGCTCCCAGTCTCATCTCTTTCCCCCTGATAATGTGCCCCCGTAATGATTCCTACTGCCCCCCCCGAAGCCCCCGTCCCTCTCATTGCCCCATTTCCCTTGCCCCCCAAAACCCCGGGGGGGGGAAAAAAAGGGGGGGAAGTCTGTCCATTGTGCCCAAGTGTCCTTGAAGTTCACCCCTGTAATTGAGGAGGTCAGATCTTCCACATTCTCCCGCACTATGGTGGCCCCAGCAGCCGTCTCTGACCAGACCACAGAACAGGGATTCACGGAGCAGCGTTCCCGTCTCAGTGCAGTCGTCTGGTTTCATGGGGGATAAGTAAAGTGTCTGTGTAGTAACAAACTAAAGACAGAGATGTCCCTGCATCCAGGCGGTGATCAGACTCTGAGAAGTATAACCCCCATCATGTCCGTGCATCCTGGCGGTGATCAGACTCTGAGAAGTATAACCCCCATCATGTCCGTGCATCCAGGCGGTGATCAGACTCTGAGAAGTATAACCCCCATCATGTCCGTGATCCGGGGGTGATCAGACCTGAAAGTTAACCCCATCATTGTCGTGCATCCGGGGTGTCAACTTGAGAATATTAAAAACCCCCATCATTTTGTCCCTGCTATAGGCGGTGTCAGCTCCTGAAAAAAGTATAACCCCCATCATTGTCCGTGCATCCAGGCGGTGATCAGACTCTGAGAAGTATAACCCCCATCATTGTCCGTGCATCCAGGCGGTGATCAGACTCTGTAGCAAGTATAACCCTCCATCCATTGTGTCCGTAGCATCGCAGGCAGTGATCATACTCTGAAACGTGAATAACCCCATCATGTCCGTCCGCAACCAAGCCAGTGATCAGGCACTCTATACGTAGAACCCCCCATCCAAGTCCTCGCACTCCAGGCGGTGATCAGAACCTTGAGAAGTATAATCCGCACCCACCGATCATGTCCGTGCATCCAGGCAGTGGAACAGACTCATGAGGAAGTATACACCCCCATCATGCTCCGTGCAATCCAGCAGGTGATCCAGACCTCTGAGAAGTACTTACACCCCCATCATGTCCGTATCATCAGGCGGTGATCATACTCTCTAGATAAAACCCCATCATTGTCCGTGCATCCAGGCGGTGATCAGACTCTGAGAAGTATAACCCCCATCATCACGTGTACCCCCTCCAAGCCCCCAACCGCAATCCACCGGCTGGTGATCCAGAAGTCTGCGAAGCTATCAAACACCCCACCTCATGTTTCCGCGTAGTAAGAGAAACGACGCCTCTGTCATCCCTCACCACTACGGCACATTACAGTTTTCTTTGCAGTGCGACCACAAACCATACAAGCAATTTATTCAATATCGAGCAAAGAGCGACCATCTCAGATGGACTAATTTTGTTACACCTTAGTTGATGTTTTTTTTATATAATATTTAAGTTCCTCCGTGCCACTTCGACCTCCACAGGTTTCGTCTCTTTTGCCTCACACCCTCTGTGGAGCTCCTCATAGGGCGATTAGCGTGAGGATCACCTGGCGGTTCTGTTCTTACTACCGCTGCTGAGAGGTCTGTTCCCATCACAATGACCTGGAGACAGGTGCTAACTGCGTGTCATCAGACGATGGACTCTGAGACAGGTGTGTTTATCAGCAGGATCTAGGAGTGTAAGCTGTTACTCAGGCAGGACACCCTGAGACGGTGTGTTGTCTTATCCATCCAGTCCCCAGGACACTGAGCACAGGTGTCACCTAGTGTATCAATCCATTGACCTGAACATGGTGTACGATTTTCATCAGCACTGAACTGAAGGTGTAGACCCAGTGCGTCTACTCTAAGTCAGCGACCATGAGAGGTGGTAACATCGTCCTATTCATCAGCGCACCTGAGAGGGCTGTAATTTGTCAATGACCCAAAGAGAACGTGCGAGTAGATGTTGAAAGTGTTATCATCAAGGCAGCGGTGAGAGTCTGAAGTTGGGTCATCAGCAGGAGCTAAGATGTACCCAGTTGTTCATCCCAACAGAAGCCCGAAAGAGGTGGAAGTGTTATCAGCAAGAGCTCCGAGATGATCCTGTAATTGTCTATCCAGCAGAACCTGAGAGGGTGTAAAGTGCAACTATCAGCACAGGATCCTAGGGTTGTAAGTGTCCCATCAACCCAGGACCTAGCAGAGAGGTGGAAGTGTTATCACGCAGGACCTGAGGGGTGCATAAGTGGTTAATAACAGCAGGACCTGAGAGGTTAATGTTATCCAGCAGACACTCGAGAGGTGTGAGTGTTTCATCAGCAGTAACCTCTAGGGGTGTAAGTCGTTACTCAGCAGGAAGCTGAAAGCGAGTAAGTGTCCCAATCAGCAGGATCTGAGAGACGTTTGTACAGAAGTATATCAGCAGCGGAGCTAGAGATGTGTTCCCTCAGGACAGAGAAGAGGTTGAAGTGTTAATATTCATCCCATGAGCTTGACAATAGGGATGTGTAAGATGTTTATCATTAGGACAACCTTAGAGGTGCTACGAGCTATATCACCAGGGCGTCGCCTAGGTCCCAGATGTTGTTTGTCCGGGTCTCCCAGGTCCCCGAATAAAACCTCCGTTCCCGAAAAACCTTTCCCCGCTCCCGGCCCGGGTGCTAAGGACCTGGGGCAAACCCACCCGGCCCGCGCTAAACGTGCGTTCCCCTGGGAGCACATACAACCGGGCTTCTGCGGGGGCCCGAGAACCCCGCGTTCCCTGCCCGCAGACGGGGTAAGGAAACCGTCTCCGGGGCTTCCCCCAAAAGGGGGCCGCGCCGGGTTTCCTCTTAGCGCTGGGACCCGGCCCCCAGGGGTTTCAGGGTAACAGGCAGGGGGGCGTTTTTAATGACCTCATCACGGGGCCCCTTTCCCTGCCCTTGGGGCGCACAGCCGTTCATAAGGCCCTCGCCCCGAGGGAGCTGCGGGGGCAAAGGGGCGGGCTGAAAGGGCCCGAAACCCCGCGTCCCGGGGGGTCAAAGCGTGAGTATTAATTTTTAGTTATTTTTTTTTTAGCCCCTTTTCCTGGGCCCCGGTGCCCCCTATGGGCTTTCCTGTGTGGGCCCCCCAAAACCCCGCCCTGTTTGGGCCCCCCCCATACCCCCCTGTGGGCCCCCCCATAACCCCGGCCGTGTGTGCCCCCCATATACCCCGCCTGTGGCCCCCTATACCCCGCCTGGGCCCCCTTTTTAATGCCCGTGGCCCTTAAAATACTGCCCGTGGCCCCCCTAACCCGGGCCCGTGGCCCCCCAATAAGCCTTTGGGCCCCCCATTTCTGCCTTGGGGGGCCCCCCATTTAAAACCCCCGCCCCCCAAATGCCCCTTTATAATTTCCTTCATGGCCCCCTATATACTGCCTCAGTGCCCCCCCATAAAAACCGCCTGTTGGGCCCCCTTTTTACCTGCCTGGGCCCCAAAATAAAATGCCCTCATTTCCCCCAAAAATGCCTGTGGCCCCCCATTACCTTCCCGTGGCCCCCAAAAACCTGCCCGTGGCCCCATATCTAAATAACCTGCTTAAGTGGCCCTATTTTCCCCAAACCCTACCTGCCGAAATTGGCCCTTTTATCTTTTTATACCTGCCCGAATTGGGCCCTTATTATATACCGCCCAATTGAGGGGACCTAACACCTACCTAACTGAGGGGACTTATAAACCCCAAAAAAATTTAAAGGGGTTGTAGGAAATGTGAGGTTCTAAAAATTTTTTTGTGTCCAAATCCCAAAGGGCGGTTATTGGTGCCGGGGGAAACAAAAACAGCAGGGGTGTGAACCCCGGAAAGGAGAAAAAAAAGGGGGAAAGTGAACGAAAGTGATCAAGGGAAAACGTCTCCGGTGAGTTTAAATAAAAGTTTAAATGCAGTGTAATCACTTTTATGTCTGCAAAAGCGTCTTCAATAAAAACTAAATAAAATACCCCTAATCGGTCACTGAATTTTGGGTTGGTGGTATAAGTAATTTAGGCCGTTTTACCATTTAGTCCAAAATGTGGGGGTTTGAGTTTTTTGGTCAGGGTTCCGGGGAGGATTATTTGTTTCTTATATAGTAATAGTTTTTTGGGGCTGGGTTTTTTTAGGAGGGTTTTTTAGTAAAAATCATTTGTCCCCGGGTAGATTTCTCCATGTTATGTTTTTTGGGACTGTTAAATTTTGGGGGGTTACACGTCTTTTTTGGGGGGGATCGGTTTTTTAAAAAGGGAAATTTTTCATTGGTGAATTTTTTTATTTTGGGTGTGACCCCGCTGAGGAAGGTATTATTAAACTATAAAAGGGGGTTTACCCCTTTTGTGGAATATTTCTGAAAATTAGTTTAAAAGGAGCAGAAAGGTTTTTCTCTGTAAAAAACACAATTTCCCCAAATTCACAAATGTTTCCGTGAAAATTGCGTGGAAACCCCGCCCTACCCTTTAGCAAAAAAACAAAAACGGCCCCAGCCCCCCGGGTGTTTTAGGGCCCTACAACGCCCCTGGGTTTTCAGTAGGGGCTGAGAAAATGGAAGTGGTTTTTCAGCAGGGGCCGGGGAGAGGTGGAAAAGTTTTTCAGCGGAACTGAGAGGTGTAAATGTTTTCAGTAGGAGTTTTGAGGTGAAAGGGGTTTTATCACGGGGGCGAGAGGTTTAAGTGTTTTTAGCGGAAAAACTGAGAGGTGTAAGTGTTATCGCGGGAGCTAAGGGGTTGAAAGGGGTTTTAACACCCGGGAAAGTTTGAGAGGTGTAGGTTTTAAACAAAGGAGCTGAAAAGGGTGTATGCCCAATCACGGACTGAGGGTTTTGGTATCATCAGCGGAGCTAAAGGGGTGTAGGTCTTAAAGATGGAGCTGGGGTTTTGGTTTTCATCAGCAGGGCTGAGAGGGGTAGGTGTCTCGAAGGATTTGGAGGTGTAAGTGTCATCAGAAGGACCTTATAACAGTTAAGAAGTCTGAAAACCTTTCCAGTGCAGAAAAAATAACTCATTATCCTTTCATGCATTGCTATTGTCATTGCCTTTAAAGGCCTATCTAACATTATTTTTCCCCTTTCCCAAGGACAAAAGCAATTTTCAAATTTTGTCACTACCCCAATATTTGAAATAGGAAAAAACATACAGATAAGCAGCAACAAGATTAAAGTGAGATTAGCCCTGCCCTTAAGGAGTCTTATTATTTTAGTAATTCCCCCCAAACCCCCCTAAAAAAGGACAAAATTTAAAAATTTAAATGTTTTAAATGCAAAAAGACAAATGAAATAAAAGAAAAAAAATGACAAAAAATTTTTTGTCAAAAAATTTGTTTTTTCCCGGAAAATTTGGGGTTTTAAACAAAAAAAATTTTTTTTTCTGAAGAAAATGTCCCCTTTAAGAGGGAAAACCCCTTTTAAGGGATATATCTGCCAAAAAATGAGACAGGTTCTGAAAAGCTGGACTCTGTATATATAGGGTTATTTTGATGAGGAGGGGGAGCTGGCTCTGTAATATATAGGGGTTTTATGATAAGGGGAGGAGCGGGGCTCTGTGAAAAAAAAGGGTTTTTAATTTAAAAAGGGGGAGGGGGCGACCCTTTTGATATATAGGGTTTTATGAAAAGCGGAGGAAATGTGGGTCTGTGTATATAGGGTTTTATGATAGGGGGGAGAGGAGCTGAGCTCTGTGAAATAAGGGAAAAAGTTTTTGGAAGGGAAAATTAGCTCTGTGATTTTTAGGGGGGTATGATAGAGGAGAGGAGGAGCTCTGAATATAGGGGTTAAATGAAGGGAGAGGCTGAGCTCTGTTATATATAGGGTTATATGATAGAGGGGGAAAGGGGCTGAGCCTTCCTGTGATTATGGGGTTTTATTTTAAAAGGAGCTGAGCTCTGTAATATATAGGGTTATAAGATGAGAAGAGGAGCGACTCAGTGATATATATGGGGGATATGAAGAGGAAAAAGGGGAGCCAAATGTGGGTATATAAAGGGGGGTTTTATGATAAAGGAGAGGGGGTGGGTCTGTGAATTTAGGGTTATATGATGAGGAGAGGGGCTGGTCGTGAAAATGTTGGGGTTTTTTGATAGAAGGGGAGGAGCTGAACTCTTTGATTTATAGGGTTTTTTTGATAGAGGAGAAGGAAAGCTGAGCTCTGTGATATATAATTATATGTAGAGGAGCTGAGCTCTGTGATATATAGGGGAAATGAAGAGGAAGAAAGGGGCTGGCTCCTGTGATATAAGGGGTTTTATAAAAATGGGAGAGGACTAGCTCTGTTTAAAAAATAGGGTTTTTTGATAGAGGAGAAAGCCCGAACTCTGTGAAAAATAGGGTTATATGATTTGAGGAGAAAAAAAGCTGAAAAATGTGAAAATAAAGGGTTTTTATGATAGAGGGGAAAAAGCCCGAAATCGTGAATAATAGAGTTATTGATAGAGGAGTTGAGCCTGTTTAAAATTTAGGGTTATATGAAAAGAGGAAGGGGGCGAGCTCTGTGATTTTTGGGTTATATGAATGGGGAGGAAACTGAGCTCTGGATATTTAGGGGTTTTTATGATAAAGAGGGAAACGGCCTGTGATATATAGGGTTATATGTTTGAGGGAAAAAGCCCGAGCTTTGATATAAGGGTTAAATTTATAGAGAGGAAAACGGAGTCTGTGATTTAAAGGGTTATATGATAGAGGAGGGGAAGCTGAGCCTGTTTATAATTTGGGGTTTTATGGGTTTAAGGGGAGAACTGAGGGTCTGTGATATAAAGGGTTTTTTATGATTGAGGAGAGAAGCTGAGCTCTGTGTTTTATAGGGTTAAAATGATTTGGAAAAAGGAACTGAGCTCTGTGATATATAGGGGTTTTTGATTGAGGAGAGGGTGCTGACCCTTGGGTTTTTATTTATAGGGGGTATGAAAAGGGAGAGAAGCTGGCTCTGTGATTTTAAAAAAGGGGTTTATTGAAAGAGGGGGAGGGGTGGCTCTGTGATATATAGGGTTTTTGATAGAGGGGGGGGAGCGAGCTCTGTGATAATAGGGTTATATGTTTGAGGAGAGAATGAGCTCTGTGGGTTTATAGGTTTTTTTGTTTAAGGGGGGAAACTAGGTCTGTGATATAAGGGTTTTTTGATAGAAGGGGAAACGGAGCTCTGTGAAATATAGGGTTTTTTGAAAAAGTTTGGGGTGGGATGCTCTGTTATCTTTTTAAAGCTCATAGCCCCGTGCGGGGAAAAGGGGGGGAGGGGGCTGTGGGCTATTTACGATTCTATAGGGAAAGAGTTGTGGGCCCTGCTCTCTTTAAATGTGCAGGGGGTTTTTAGGAAAAGGGGGAAGGGGGAACTGTCCCTTTCCCCCAGGTTAAATTTTTACGGGAAAATGTGTTTTGGGCAGGGCCCCCGGGACCATGCTTTGAGTGTGACAAAGGGTGCCCGTGACCGTCCCGAAATTTTGGCCTGCTTACTACGTTTTATACAAAGGAAAATTTTGAGAAAGGGGATCGGTGAAACCCTTCCCATCAAAATTTTCGATGCCCATGGGGACATGTTGTGGGGCCCTTGCTCTATGCCTGCGCGAGGTTGCATTAAGGAAGGAGGAGGGGGTTAATGGTTTACCAAACCCGCTATTTGGTTTGGGGGATCCTGTGTTAACCATATTCTGGGTATATTGGAAACCTGATTTAAGGGGGGACTGCAGAGAAGTGAACTTACAGGCCAGGAAAATGTCCTTTTCTTTTATTGAATCAGGACCCGAATGAAAAAAAATTTTGCCTTGAATTATTTTTTCTTTAAAAAAAAAAACTTTGGGAAAAAAATTTAATTTTTAAAAAGCAAAAAAATTCTTTAAAAAATGCAAAAACGTGATTTAAACGCTCGGTCATTTTCGGATGGCACAGTCCCTGTGACGATGACTCTTCCTTGCTGGGAACTTTGGAGAAGATTTCTATGGTGGAGATAGGGAGTTGTTTATCTTGGCCGCTCCTGACTCCTGGGACTAAGATGTTCTGCATAAACTCCTGGTGAGAAAGCAGATAAGAGCGGAGGATGGTGACAGGCGAACAGGGGGATCATGGCAGGGGGGACCCGGACACGGGCTAGATGTAATTTGGGGGGACTGGGCCTGGGCCCAGGGCTCTGACCTCCCTACAGGGAAACCCCGGTTGCCTTTTTTTTGCGGGTTTTTAAGGGGAAAACCCCGAAGAATATTTTAGGAGCTTGTGAGTGAGTGGCCGGAGACAAGTGCCGAGACTTTACAACACTCGGTAACAGGATCCTGGAGCCCAATGTAGAGGAATAGCCACACGCCGGATCTGTTTAGTAAACAGGTTTGGGGGCCCCGGCCCACAAAGGGGGGGCCCCAAGGAAACCCCGGTAGTCACCTGGACATGGTGGTCCTATTGGTAAACCTAGGGCTACTTGTTAGGAAGAAAGTCAGAGAAAGCAAGTCATGTGCAATCATGTAGGGTAGGCCCCAGGAATCATCTCCACCGATGGACCACAAAAATCCCCCCCACTTTGGGGGCCCCAAAAAATCAATCCACTGGGGCCCAAGAATCAACCCACTGGTGGCCCCCAAAAAATCATTTCCCCTGGTGGGCCCCAAGAAAATAACTAACGGTGGCCCAAGAATCAACTCCACTGTGGCCCAAATAATCCTCCATGGTGGGGCCCCCAAGAAAAAATTTCACGGTGGGGGCCCCCAAAATCACTCCCTGGTGGGCCCCCCAAGAATCAACTCCACTGGTGGCCCCCCGAAACAATCCATGGTGGCCCCCCCCGGGGAAAACAAATCCACTGGTGGGGCCCCAAGAAATTCACTCCACTGGTGGCCCCAAGAATCACTCCATGGGGGCCCCAAGGGAAACAACTCCCGGTGGGCCCCAAAAAATCATTCCCTGGTGGCCCCCAAATCAACTCCACTGGGGCCCCAAAGAATCACTCCCCTGGGGGGCCCCAAAAACTCACTGGTGGCCCCCGGAATAACTCCACGGTGGCCCCAGGAATCAACTCCACTGGTGGGCCCCCGGAATAACTCCATGGTGGCCCCGGAATCAACTCCACTTGGCCCAAAAATCAACTCCCCTGGTGGCCCAAAAAATCTCCACTGGTGGCCCAAGAATCGACTCCCCCGTGGCCCCGGAATCAGCTCCATGGTGGCCCCAGGGGAAACAACCCATTTGGTGGGCCCCAAGAATCAACTTTACTGGTGGACCCAAAAACCAACTCCACTGGTGGCCTCTCTCCTGGTATGACACCATCTCATCGCTCCAGCCGCGGTATTGACTTCCATTGACATTGGTGGAGTGATGCACTGGATGTGAGGCCGTCCTGTCACCGGGAAAGTGTATTGGCAGAAAAATGGGGGAAAAACTAAATGATGAAAACTCAATGGGCAGAAATTACTATGAGCAGCATTTGATGCATTGATCTTAAAGGACTTCTCCGTTTTTTCCCCTTTAGTTATTTATTTCCAGTGGTGCCGTGATTTTGCTTACCCTTGACTAAATAAAATTTTATCACTGCTTCCCATGGGTCATATGACCTGCCTGAATATGGGGAAATTTTCACTGCTTCACTGGGTCATAGACCTGCAGTGAAATGGGGTTTATCACTGTTTTCCCTGGGTCTAGACCTGCATGAATATAGCATTTCTCACTGCTGCAATGGGTCTTGTAAGCTGCTCTCTGAGTTGATGATATGCACAACATGGTTTTGTGACCCGGAAGTGAATCTCTCCATGCATTCCTATGGGAGGTTAAAAAGTCTTTCTAAAAGGGAAACTAGGGAGAAGATTTCCTTTCCATCAAAGCCCCAGTGTCTTCAGCCAATCAGAGGCTGGTCATTTTACCAAACAGGACTGTCAATCACCAGATATCCTGTATGAGCTGCAGGTAAGCAAAATGACGGGCCCCTACAGTGTGGCTAACAGCATATTAATAGTGTTGACATCCAGAAACCTTATGCACTGCGCAATTATGGCTTTACATGCATTTTAAAGAAATTTTTAAAATTAAATATCATGGAGAAAAAATAGATAGATGCAAAAACGAACCCGGCGCCCAGTTCTGGAATAAAAGCCTTCTATCGAGCACGAAGAGATTACATGAAGGTTGTTTATTCTTAAAAAATTTTTTAGGGGAGCAAAGGATAAATTTAAACCTTTACCCCCTTTTTTTTTTTTTTTTAAAAACCCCTAAAGGCAAAAGGGGTCAAAATCCGGCCCCCCAGCTGTTGGAAAAATAAAAACCCCCTCATGCCTTTTTTAATCTATAACCTTTGGGGATTTATGGGGGGTTTAGTTTCCCCCAAAAAGCTTTGGGGGGGCCGGGAAATTTGAAACCCCCGGGTTAAGGGAAAAAACACCCAGTGATATGGGTTCGTTTTTGCTTTTTGCAAACTATCTAAAAATTTATTCCCGAACGGCTGCCCTTCGAGGCTCGGGGTAGAGCCGACCCAAACGTATTTTGAGTGTTGTTCCTTAAAAGTAATACGTACAACAACCCAGGTGGCAAAACCTATTGAAATTCACTGTTTTTTAAATTTTTTTAACCCGTACTTAAATGACCCCCTCTGTTTTTTTTCCTTCGTTCGATGGGGGAAAATTTAAAAACCCCGCCGTGACCGTAACCCCAAAAATTTCATTACAAAAAATTTATAAAAATTGGAAATTAAAGAGTTGAGCAGGCATAGATTTGCACAATTTATGCCAATTTCTGGTGTAAATTAGGGGGAAATCTATTTAAAACCTTTTGAGGCCAAAAAACCCCCCTGGGGCCCAAACCCCTTTCCCCCTTTTAAAAATAAAGTATTGGAAAAAAGCCAAAAAACCCGCAAAAGTTGTTCAAAATTGCTGCACACATGTGACTCGTGCCGAAATTCTCAATATTTTAAACGCCAGAAAACTGCTGTGAATGGATGAGTAAATTCCCCCAAAAAGTTTCCCAAAGGAAAAAGAAATCATTTCTTGGGTTTTTCGAGCGACTGTAAAAGCCCAAATACCGGAGCATGAAAGCGTTTATAATGGAGTTTTCATTAAAAAAAATAATATTGGGTGCAAAGGGTTTCCCCACATCAAAACCCGAGCGCGCAGCAACTGCGTTAATTTAAAAAACCGGGGGCCCCGGGGCCCCGGTCCACTGGATGAGATGCTTCCCAGCGAACGGCCCGGGGGGGCCCCCCAGGGTTTCATGGGTTCACGCCGCGGGTTTTTTTCCTTTCTCTTGTCCTTGTTTGCCCTCCTGTCCAGATAAATCCTTGTAGTGAGGAGTCAGGACACGGCAGCTCATTTCCTCGCTTCCTATACATTCCCCCGTACAGGCAGCTGCTTAGTTTCCAGACCGTCTGCTGACATCCCCATACAGCAGTGATCATTAGTAATGGAGGCGGCATGCGCTGCGGGCTCTGGGGCTCAAATATTTGGATAGCTTTGTCCTATTGACGTTCGGATTGGGGACCTGGGGCCCCAATGGGGTGATTTTTGGGGCCAAACCCGTGGGGGTTGATTCTTGGGACAGGAGTGATTTGGGGCCCCAGTGGGTTTATTCTTGGGCCACCAGGGGGGAATTGGGGGCCCCCCATGGAGCTGATTTTTGGGGCCCCCCGTGGAGTGATTTTTGGGGGACAGTGGGGGGTTTCTTGGGGGGGCCCAGGGGATGATTCCCTTGGGGCCACAATGAAATTTATTCTTAACCCCCAGTGAGTTGATTCTTTGGGGGGACCAGTGGAGGTGATTTTGGGGGCCCCCCAGTGGAGTAAATTTTTGGGGGCCCCAGTGGGGATTCTTGGGGCCCACCAGTGCAGATGGGGTTTTGGGCCCATGGGTATTCTTTGGGGCCCCACCCCTGGGGTTGATTTTGGATCACCCGGGGAGTTTATTTTTGGGCCACCAGTGGGGTTTGGGATTTTGGGGCCCCCATGGAGTTGATTCTTGGGGGGTACCCCTGGAGATGTTCTTGGGGCCCCCATGGAGATGTTTTTGGGGCACAAAAGTGGGGATGATTCTTTGGGGCACCAGGGGAGTCGATTCTTGGGGGCCCCCAGTGGGTTTTATTTTGGGGCCCACCAATGGAGCTGATTTTTGGGGGCCCCCAGTGGAGCGATTCTTGGGGGCCACCAGGGGGGCTGATTCTTGGGCCACCAGTGGGTTTTTCTTGGGGGCCACCAGTGGGTGAAATTTTGGGGGGCCCCCCAGTGGGGGTTTTTTTCTTGGGGGCCCCTGGGTGATTCTTGGGGCACACCAGTGGAATTTTATTTTTTTTGGGGGGGCCCCCCGTGGTGTTGATTTTTGGGGTCACATGGAGCTGATTTTTTGGGGCCCCCCTACAGTTACTGTACATGATGAACTACTGCACTGCCTTTTGGTTTTTCTCTCTTTTCGCCCCTTTTTTCCCCCAAAAAGCAGCGCAGGTTCCATTCAAAGGGGGCCCCTCGGGGGTTCCCCTATTCCCCCTGTGGGCCAGTTGAGGCTTGCCTGATATTTATAGGAAAACTCATAAAAACGTTCAGATGTGTTGATTGATTGCACCCCAGCATTTATCGGCTTGGTTGGAAGAACGTTTTAAGGGAAAATAGGTCAGATTGGAGAAAAAAGCTCTAAAAATTGAAAGGCCTAACGTGAGCTTTTGGGCGCCATTGGGTAACTGTTTTATTTCTACAGAAAATAAGCAAATCCGAAAAAAATCTGATCGCTTTCCCCGTTCCAAAAATTTTAAACGGCTCTATATCAAGCAAAAATAGAAAGCTTGTGATTGAATTTTCCCCAAAAATTCAGTTTCGTTGCTGTTATCGCCCAAAGTGATACATTTTAGTAATTCAGTCACAAGGTTTCTATTTTTGCTAAATAGAGCTACTTATTTTTTTATTTTTGAATGGTCTGTAACAAATCACAATGTATATTTATATGGTGATCCCCATTTTACAGTTTACATCCACAATTAGGCTACACAAAATTTTCTTGCACTGACCCATCTCATATTATACTCCAGAGCTGCACTCACTATTCTGCTGGTGCAGTCACTGTACATCAATTTACTTATCCTGTTACTGATCCTGGAGTTCCATCCTGTATTATCCTCGTGCGGCTCTCACTATTCTGCTGGTGCAGTCACTGAGGTACATACATTACTTGATCCTGTACTGATCCTTGAGTTTCATCCTGTATTTTACTCCAGTGTGCTTTCACTATTTGATTGGTGCAGTCACGGTGTACATACATTACTTATCATGTATGACCCTGAGTTACTTCCTGTTTTATCATCCAGAGCTGCACTCACTATTCTGCTGGTGAGTCACTGTACTTACTTTACTTATCCATATACTGATCCTGTGTTACTCCTGTATTATTACTCCAGAGCTGCTGTCACCTATTCTGCTGGTGGCAGCACTGTACATACATTACTTTTTCCTATACTGATCCTGAGTTAATCCTGTATTTTACTCCAGAGCTGCACTCCATATTCTGCTGGTGCAGTCACTGGTGTACATATTTACTTTTCCTGTACTAATCTGAGTTACATCCTGTATTATCCTCCAGAGCTGCTATCACTATTATGCTGGTGATGTGACTGTGTACATACATTACTTATCCTGTACTGACCCTGAGTTAAATCCTGTATTTTACTCCACAGAGCTGCACTCACTAATTCTGCTGGTTGCAGTCACTGATGTATCATTCATTAACTTATACTGTACTGATCCCTGTGTTACTTCTGTTATTATATACTCTAGAGCCTGACTCACGATCTGCTGGTGCAGTCACATGTGTCAATTTATTTCTTTTCCTGTTCTAATCCTGGTTACTTCCTGTACTTATCCTCCAGAGGCTGCGCTCACGTATTCTTTTTCCTGCTGGTGCAGTCACTGTGTACATACATTACTTATCCTGTTACTGACCCTGTGTTACATCCTGTGTTATCCTCCAGAGCTGCATCCTACTTAGCTGGTGCAGTCACTGTACATACATTACTTTTCCGTTACTGATCCTGTGTTAATCATCCTGTTTCTATACTCCATGTGCTGCACTCACTATTCTGATGGCTCACCGGTGCAGTCACTGGTCATACATTAACTTTATGCGCTGTTACTGATCCTAGTTACATCCGTGTATTAGGCTCGCGCTCCATTGTGCTAGTCGCACTGCACTATTTGTGGTGCAGTCATGTGTACTATTACTTTAGACTGTTATCCACTATGTTACTGAGACTGGTGTTACATCATCGATTGTTTTATCTCCAGAGCTGCTGTCCTCAATACTTACTGCTTGGAGCAGCCACTGATACATATTATTACTTATACCACCAATGATCCCTATTCTGCTTTATTCACAAACTTTCTGTCAACTCCCTGCACTTGGCAACTACACAGGCATCTTATCTGTTTTTAGTTGTACGGTGGCTGGGTGGCAGGTTTCATCATTTTCTTCATGTTTAAACACCCCCGATCTTTACTGTATACATGGAGGACCATTGTAAACTTGGCACCTTTACGTTGTTTTCCATACACACTAATAGTTTGTAAGCTCTCTACGTGACAGGCGCCCTCACCCTTGTATCTCATCTGTAAGTACATTTTAATGTTGTAGATGTATCGTTGTTTACCCTTGAATTTGTAATGTGCTGGCGGAAATATGTTGGCGCATATTCAGAAATAAAGTTTTTTATTATTAGTATTATTTTTATCCTGTACTGATCCTGTGTTACACCTGTATATCCTCCAGAGCGCTGCGCGCTTCTCTAGTTCTGGATGTGAATGCAAGCATGTGCAGTATCTAGTACATGTTCTTTTTCCTGGTACTGTTCCTGTGTTACAGCCTGTATTTATACTCCTCTGAGCTGCGCTCTTATTATGCTGGTGCTCAGTCACTGTGTGAGCTATTTAACAATTACTTTTTCTGTATGATCCTGAGTTACTTCCTGTATTAGAGTCCTCCAGAGCGCTGCTGCGCTCTACTTATTTCTGCTGATCTGCAAGTCACTGTGCACACTACATACTTATCTGTTCGTGCACCTTGAAGGTTACTAATTCAATTTGATTCTCCTAGAGCTGCGTCACTATGCTGCTGGTGCAGTACTGTACAGACATTAATTATCTGTTTCTGATCCTGAGTTACTTCCTGGTGTTATACTCCACAGCGGCACTCACTATTTGCTGGTGCTGTCACTGAACATACATTACTTATCCTGTTAACTGATGCATGTGTTTCATCTCGTATTATACTCCGAGCTGCACTTCACTTTTCTGCTGGTGACAGTCATTGTACATTCCATTACTGATAACTGTAACTGATCCTGACGTTACATCCTGTGTTATCCTAAATGAGCAGACTCATAATTTCTGCTGCTGCTAGTCACTGTACCTATAATTAATTATCACTGTACTAATCCTGTGTTTCACATCCTGTATTATACTACCAGAGCTGACACTCACTATTCTGCCCCGCGCCTGGTGCAGGCATTGTAATTCAATTATTATACTGTACTGAGCCTGCGTTACATCCTGTATTTTACACAGAGCTTGCACTTCACATATTCTGCTGGGGTTGGCAGTTCTCAGACAGGTGTACATACATTATTTTCCTGTGTATTGATCTTGGGTTACATCCTGTTTATCTCCAGAGTCTGCGCTCACCTATTCTGCTGGTGCAGTCACTGTAACGACACATTAACTATATAACTCTGTATCGATTTCTGGAAGTCGAGGGAAATGAGTGGATTGCTTAGGTACCCTTGAATGACCCCGATCTTGTTTTTTTTTGGGGGGGTAAAGAAACTGAGT
The DNA here is from genome assembly GCA_025379985.1 of Phyllomedusa bahiana. Taxonomy (NCBI): domain Eukaryota; kingdom Metazoa; phylum Chordata; class Amphibia; order Anura; family Hylidae; genus Phyllomedusa; species Phyllomedusa bahiana. Next base: position 44,539 of record JAODAL010018388.1, read on the forward strand.
GCTTCATTTGGGCAGGCGGCTATCTCCCATGTAAACAGGGAATCTGCTGCTGACAACAGAGCGAGCAGCCGCCCAAACAATTATAAGTTATAAACAATCATTTGCTTGGCCGTTGAGCCGCTGGTTAGTGGCCAGACTGTGGGCTCATTTTTAGGGCGGTGAATATAACTTGCAATTAGCTGTTGGACACTGCTGTCGGGTTGCGATTGGTCTGCCGGGTAGGTAACAGGAGGCATCATTCCTGTGTCGACATTGATAACAGTCCACTGAGCAGACGCGGAAACTCCTCCCCCGGGGTCAGACATCTGTTCGTCTCCCCTTAGAAAAACAAGTTATTGTCATTTTACACTTTTTTTGTGGGAAAAAAGCTGAGATTGTGCAGGAATGTGCAGAGTCCGGGACCATGCTTCAGTGCCAGAGCATCTTCGCGCTCTCCAAACTACTAAGAACGAGAGAGTTTCCCTTCTCTGTCTGCAGGATTTTGATGTCCCTTGTACTGAGGGATCGGTTCACGGCTGCGGACGAAAAAATACTGGAAAACCTCGTCCTTCCATGTGAAGTTTAAGGTTCAGTTTTTGATCTTCTCTAAGGGAGAATGATGCCCCTAATGTCACCATTGCAGCGTCAATTAGGATGTATGTTATCAGGACGCCCCCGTTTTTGGAAATGTAGATGGTCCGACTTCAGAAAGTCCCCTTAATCAGCTGCAAGCAGGCTTGGACTGGCCAACAGGGTAAAGCCCTGAGTGGGTCCCTAGGCATGGCTGCTTTTCAGGGAGAACGGCATAAAGCAGAAGGGTCGGCCCCATGAATCAGATTCACTAGTGGTCCCAATAAATCAACCCCAAATGCGGACCCCCAGTAATCAACCCCTCTGGTGGGTCTTAAATAACCCCATGGTGGCACAAGAATCAACTCCACTGGGGGCCCCCCAAGAACAATCACTGGGGGCCCCCAAGAATAAAACTCCATGGGGGGGCCCCCCAAAGAACAACTCCACTGGTGGCCCCAAGAATCAACTCCACTGGGGGGCCCCCAGAAACCAACCCCACTGGTGACCCCCAAGAATCATCCCCATGGGGGGCCCCAGAATCTCCACTGTGGCCCCAAAAGAATATCTACATGGTGGGCCCCAAGAATAAGTCCATGGTTGCCCCAAGACTCAACTCCCCTTTGGTGGTCTAAATTTAATCATTCACTGGGGGCCCCCAAAACAATTATTACAGGTGGGCCCCAAGAATAAACTCCATTGGTGGCTTCAGGAATCCACTCCACTGGTGGACCCAGTCATCAACTTCAATGGTGGGCCACATACACTCACCGGCCACTTTATTAGGTACACCATGTTTGGTAAGGGGTGGACCCCGGGATTGAGTTGGGACTGTGGAGGCCTTTGAGTACAGTGAACTCTTGTCATGTTCAAGAAAAACCAGTCTGAGATGATTCCAGTTTTATGAATGGCGCTTATTTCCTGCTGAAGTACCCATCAGGTTGGGTACTTTGTGGTCATAAAGGGAGGGAAATTTCAGAAAAATACCGGGTAGGCGTGGCATTGCAACGATGCCAATTGGCCCAAAGGGGGGAAAAGGTGCCAAAAAAAAAATTTTCCCCCACCCATGACACCACCCCCCCAGCCTAAACCCCGTTGTACAAGGCAGGATGGATCTTTGCCTTCTTTTGTTGACCCCAAATTCTGCCCCTACCACCCAAAAGTGCGCAGAAATCGAGATATCAGCCGGCCGTTTTTAATTTCTACTGCTTTTTCGTGAGTTTGGGAAAAATTTGGGCCTCTTTCCCTTTTCTTGCGGAAAAGGAGTGGCACCCGGTGTGGTTTCTGTGCGTACCCCTCTGCCTCAAAGTTCGCCGTACTGTGCGTTCAGAGATGTTTCTGCCTACCTTGGTTTAAGGGTGGTTTTTTGAGTCACTGTTGCCTTTTATAGTCAACCGTCTGCCCATTCTCCTTTTTGGCCCCTCGGGGCATCAACAAGGCTTTTCCCGCCACAGGACTCCCGCTCACTGGATGTTTTTTTTTTTGGACCATTCTCTGAAAAACCCTAGAGATGGTTGTGTGTGAAAATCCAGGAGTCAGCAGTTTTTGAAATATCAGACCCCCCTTTGGCCCCAAAAACCTGCCAGTTCAAAGGCACTAAAATCACCTTTTCTTCCCCATACTGAGCTATTTTGAATGGGGATTGTTTGACCTGTTACATGCCAAAAGACTGGTTCCCGCCATGTGTTTGGCTGTTAGAATTAAGTGTTAACGGCAGTTGGAAGGTTTTCCCTAATAAAAGGGGGGCCGGTGAGTGATATAAAACTACTGGTGGCCCCAATATTCATCTCCAAATAGAGCCCAGGAATCCATTCCACTGGGGCCCAAGATTCATCTCCATGGTGGCCCCCAAGAATCAACTGGACTGGGGGGCTAAAAGAATCAACTGGACGGGTGCCCCCAAAATCACCCCAGGGGGGGCCCCCAAGAATCATTTCCATGTGGGTGCGGGAAACCCCAATTTTGACGGGATGGGGCGCGTGCAGAATTTTCCCCGAATAACCCAGGGGGGCCCCCAAAATAATCAATTCAATGTGGATCCCAGGAATAAACTCCACTGGTGGGCCCCAATAATCAACTTCAATGGTGGATCCCAGGAATAAACTCCACTGGTGGGTCCCAGGCATCATCTTCACTGGTGGGTCCAAAGAGTCAACTCTATTAGTGGGCCACAGGAAGCCCAATTCAACATGGATGTGGCAGCAGTGCAGACTTTTCCCCGCAGCAGCGGTTTATAGGTCTGCAGGGCAGCCATGCAGTTGGCAGAGGCGGCAGCTTCCTTTCTTGCGGAGGCGATTGGCACATCCTTGTTAATAGGATAGACCCATATAATATCTCTCCTGTTATTACATGTATGATAAGTCAATGATTACCGGATTTTGCAGAGCTGGAATTACAGTGGGAATGCAACCAGGGGGATCTTGATGAAGGGTTAGTCCAGGTGAAGGTATTAGAATGATGGCCCTGAAGCAGGGGCAGATTCTCGTGTTTTGGCTTCTCTAAGTGTTCACCAGTGCAGGTCAGGCGGGGAGGTGAAGCCGGGGTGTCGTGGCCCGTCACTGTGCCAGCCCATTGTATGTTTTTTATGTGGTGTGATGGAAGGACTGATGTTATTCATTGGTGCAAGAAATTTCTTAAAATGCTCTTTACAGCTTTGACACATTTTGAGATTTCCTTAGTTCCAAAAATTCAGTTTACATCTGCTGGGAACAAGCATGGTTTTGCACTAAAATGTGTGCATTAAACTGCTTTTAGGATACATAAATCAATCTAAAATGTGTAGGCTTAACCCTAATTTTTTTTCGCCACTTGCAAAAGTGGCAACTTCTGCAATTTTTTTTTTTTTTTTTAAACTTGTTTTTATTACGAGTCTTCAGATAGAATAAAGGGCATAAAATAAATCATTTGTAGCAAATTTCACCCAATAACTCTGCACGCAGGCGGGCCCAATTTAAACTGTGAAGATTTCCCCATTTCCTTTTTCTTTTTTTAAAAACAAAAAATTTCAATTTTGAGAATGAATTTCCCCAAAGGGAAAACAGAAAGTCATAACCCCCAGTGTCCCATGACTTTGGTTCAAGTGTCGCGGGAAAAAAATTTTCGCAAGGGAAATTTTTTTTTTTTAATAAAATATGGCGCACAACATCATTTATTACTTTTTATGTCAGTTTATTTGCATTGAAGCAAATCCATGATTATAAAAAAAGTTGCCATTAATAAAAAGTACAAGCAAAAATAAAAAAAAAAACACTTTGTAATACATCTTATTAGCGCAGAATGTTTCCTTCTTCAGTCTTCTTTGTACCCTTCTCCCCAGAATTTTTATTTGCTCACTAACATAAAACCATTTTTTGAATTGGGAAAACTTCAAATTTTCTACAGCGCCCTAGAAGTCTATGGAGAGGGAAGGAAAAGGAAATGAAAGCAGGAGACTTTCACAAGCAGGAGCATAGAGGACGTTAGATAGCAGTAAGGAGCAGTGTAGTTAGGAGTCCAGTAAATCAGTGAGATTACTTAGGCCCCTGGTTTCCCCACGGGACGGTTTGCGGATGGGTTTTTTTTAGACGGGGTTTTCGTCTGAAAAAAAAAAGGTTTCCCCCCTTTTAATGGGCTTAGGAAATCCCGTTTCAACGTCCCCCTGCCGAGTTTTTTGGGCCCCGGGGGTTTTTCAAACCGCCCGGCCCCCCCGAAAAATTTCTTTTACATGGTTCATTCTTCCGTCCCGGGTTTTTGGGCAGAAATATGACAGAATTATGAACCCCAAATGAATGGGGAGGGCCTTTCTCAGGTAATGCGGAGAAAAGCTATTAAAAAGGAAAGGGCCCTTTTATATACAGCAATTTACTAACCCCCAGTAAGGGGTCCCCAAACCCCCCACTTGGGAAATCGTCCCTGATTTAATGGGGCACAAAACCAAATAAGGCCCCTTGTGGAAACCCCCGCGCAGGTGACATTCTAGACAGAGGGGAGAAATCCAATTTAAAAGTTTAGTCTGACCTCCCCCCAACATGTTTCACCAGCAAACCTGGTTTAAACAGGGGGTTTGAGGTTAAAAAATCAGGTTTTTTTTTTGTGTGTTTAGGGTTAAGAGTTTTTACATAATAAAAAATTATTTTTTTAGGTTTTACAGATTTGGTAAATGATTGGTTTTTAAATTTGCGCAGTTTAGGTTTAAGTCACAAAGGGGTTATCTAGATGGGGCACCCTTATGCAAATGCTCAGCTCTGAGCGCTGTTTGATTTGTACAGAGTTTCAGGCTCTGAATGCAAACATGAATGTTTTCAGTTACTTATAGCAAGCAGAGGTCTTGAAAATAGGGAGTTAAATCACAGAAAACAAAATTTTTCGCATTAAATTTTTTTTTAAATTTAAAGATAAGCGTAATTGTGCTAGGAAATTTTTTTTGGGGTCTAATTTTCTGTTTTTTTGGACATGCCCCAGTACCATTTTCCCGTCCCGCATTTTTATGGTCACTGAAGTACCCCTTTCCGTCCCGCATTTTTGGGGAAATGCACAGTTCCACTTCTCTGGTCCCCTGGGATATATGGATACTGCGCGGGACCAATTCCTGTCTGTTATATGGTCAGGCACATTTTCCCCTTTCCCGTAGGGGGGAGGTTTTTTTCAGGGATCTCTCTGGGTTCTGTATATAAAGAAAGTTTCCCCAGTTCCAATTCTCCGAATGTATGTTTTTGGGTAAAATTTTCGTATTTGCTCTTATTCTGTATGCATGGATACTGCACAGTGCCACTTCACCTGTCCTGTATGATTGTAGTCATTCTCAGTATCTGTTCTTATTCTGTATGTATGGACACTGCACAGTACCACTTCTCTTGTCCTGTATGCTGGGGGTTATTGTCAGTATCTGTTTTTATTCTGCATATATGGACGCTGCACAGTACCACTTCTCAAGTCCTGTACATATGGACCTGCACGTAACCCTTTTCCGTCCTGTTTATGGACATTTCACGTGGGCCCCTTTCCTGTCCCCGTAAATTTTGGACACTGCCGTCCCAATTCTCCCCGTCCCGTATATATGAAAAACGCACAGTTTCCCCTTCCCCGTGTCCTGTATACTGCATGTAATTCTCAGTATCTGCCCTTATTTTGTATGGGGACACTGTACCATGTACCATGTCTCTTCTCCTGTATGCTGGATGTTATTTCCAGTTTTGGCCCCTAGTGTGTATATATGGTCACTGCACAGTACCACTTCTCTGGTCCTGTATATATGGATACTGCACAGTACCACTTCTCCTGTCCTGTATATATGGACACTGCACAGTACCACTTCTGTGTCCGTATATGCGTAATTCTCAGTATCTGCCTTATTTGTAGAGTACACTGTACCATACCATGTCCTTCTCGTATCTGAGTTATTTCCAGTTTGGCCCAGTGTATATATGTCACTGCCCAGTACCACTTCTCCTGTCCTTGATGCGGGGTACAATTCTCCATATTTGCTATTTTTCTGTCTATATGGACACTGCACAGTACCACTTCTCTTGGACTGCATGAGGGTTAGGCATTATATGTGACAGATGTGCCACCCTGCAGAGGGTATGAGGGTCGGTGCTTTGCCCGCGGGTGCCTTTAGGGGTCTGTGCAGTGGAGGAGGTCCTGTGGCTCTTGGATGTCAGGTGGTGACAGCCTGGAGTGTGTGCATTGTGCAGCAGTAAATCTTGTGACAGGAGTCTGCACCATGTACCCGAGCTGCCTGCACCGTTCTTTCTCTCTGGACAATGAGTATTAGCCGAGACTTTTGTCAGACGTCAGGAAAAGAAAACAAATGATCTTGTTCTCCAAACAGCTGCAGGCGGTAGGATCACCACGAATCGGAATGTCAGGAATCTGCGCAAGGCGAGGAGGATGCTGCTGCGCCCTGACAGCAAGGTGCCAGCGCCGCTGCCAGTGTCAGCCGCCTGAGGGTGCGGAGGAGCCAGGCCATCAAATTACAGCAACCTGGACCACAGTGCACTGTGCCAGCTACTGCCATTACAGTCCCCACTACACCCAGCCAGGGCCGGGACGATGAGTAGGCTAAGGCAGGCGGCGCCGCTTCATCCTAGATGGAAAAGAGGGTAGGTAAGGAGTGGGCTGAATTTTCCATTGGGCGCTGTACATGCCTTATTTGCCTTAGGCACAAAAGTACTTTGTCCTATTCCTGCATCCACCTTATCTAGGCGCCTGTACAACAAAACTACTGCAAGTTACTACTGCAACCTGTTAGGCTAGGTTCACACGGTGTATTTGCAGGGCGTAATTACGTCCCGCAATTACGCCGCGTGGCCGGGGGCGGGAGCGGGGCACCTCGCCGGCCCATAGACTTGTATTACCAGCGGCGTGTATACGGCGCTAGTAATTCACATGTCACTTATCTCCCCCCCGCGGCGGATTTGCCAAGCGGGGAGACGAGACGGAATCCATAGTTCTCTATGACAACTGTGGATTACCGTAATGACTGGGACGTATTTCAGCCGTAATTCGCGCACTCCGGCGCGTAATTACGGACTGAAATACGTCCTGGTTTAAGCCGTGTGAACATAGCCTTACTGTTACTACTGCAACCTACATAAAACCTGCAGCACACTGTAAAGTAATATGACCGCTGGATGTTACGGTTCACATAAGCATTCAGTGTCGCGTCTAGAAAAGGTACATGGTTTCCATCTAAATCAACATTTTAAAGGCACACTTTTTCTTTTTTTTTTTAGAATTTTTTGCAGATTTTTTAATTCTGCCAGTCCTATGCAAATACAAATTGCATATAGGGACACATGTATGAAAATTGTCATGGTCTAAGCTCCCCCTTTAATTTTTCCAGAGCACTATATGAAATGAAAGCTGAGCTCTAATTAGTTTCTATGAGCTCTGATTGGTTGCTATGAGCTCTGATTGGTCACTATGAGCTCTGATTGGTCACTATGAGCTCTGATTGGCTGTATGAGATCTGATTGGTTGCTATGGGCTCTGATTGGTTGCTATGAGAATCTGATTGGTCGCTATGGGCTTGGATTGGTTGCTATGCGCTCTGATTGGTTGCTATGAGCTCTGATTGGCTGCTATGGGCTCTGATTGGTTGTTTTGGGTTCTGATTGGTTGTTTTGGGTTCTGATTGGTTGCTATGAGCTCTGATTGGTTGTTATGAGCAATGATTGGTAAACTATGGGCTCTGATTGGTTGCTATGAGCTCTGATTGGTTTTTTGGGTTCTGATTGGTAAACGTATGACCCTGATTGGTTGCTTTTTGGTGTTTCTGATTGGTCGCTATGAGCTCTGATTGGTTTTTGGGGGTTCGTTTTGGTTTTTTTGGGGTTTTCTGTTTGGTTGTTGGCCTGATTGGTTTTTTTGGGTTCTGATTGGTTGTTATGAGTTCTGATGGCGCTTTGAGCTCTGATTGGTTGTTAGACTCGATTGGTCGTATGGCCTTGATTGGTTGCAGACTCTGATTGGGTTGCGGGGGTTTGGGAAAATTTGGTTTTGCTATGGGCTTGTTGTTTTTGGGTTTGTTGGTTTTTTTGGGGTTTGTTGGGGTTGTATGAGCTTGTTTGTTGCTATGATATAAGCTCTGATTGGCCGCTATGGGCTCTGATCGGCTGCTATGAGCTCTGATTGGTTGCTATGGGCAACAAAGACCGTCTTACTGCTAGACAGTGTACATACATAAGGCCCTTTAACTCCCAACGAGTACCACCAAAATCTGTGCACCCCGTGTTGTCGTAACCACCAAGCTCATAGTGTCTTCTAGGAGTAAAACAGTCTGCTTGAGTTGAACTACAAAACCTGTGCCCATCCACAATGCTGAGGGTGGTGGTGACTGCATGGACCTTGATCACGTTAGCATCCAGCCATAGGGCCCTGCACCCTCTTGGCCATCCTTACACACATGCAATAGGGGTGCTGTTTTGGAAAATAAGTAGATCTTCTAAGTGCATACAGCCCGGCTCAGGGGCTCCTGGGGCCCTGTCTTCAGGTTTGTTGGTTTTCCTGTAGAGAACGCTGTGGGTGGTTGGGCGCTGTGCGGAGGAGGGCGTCATGCGCTTGCGGGGGGGGGGGGGGGGACACATGGGGTGATCTGCGCCGTTCTCTCCAGCCATTGGAGCTGCTCCTCGTAACTCCTCACACTATGAGGTAACGAGCAGTGAAACTTGTTCTGGGAAAACCTGATTGATGCCAACATATTATTCTGAGAATTCCTCCATCTCGTTCCACTAATTCTGCCCTCTAAATCCAGGATGAGCCGCGGCTCGGCCCTCACGGCCTCGTCACCCGTTACCCCAGAACCTGCTGTCGGCCTTCATTGAGGCAGGTGTTGGGCAGCCAGCCATGGTCCTGTCATCATGGACAGAAGCCCTCTATGATGGCCGCCCTGCTGGGGACAAAGCAGGGCCCCTGCAAATTGAATGTTTGGGTTTATTAGAGTTACAATAGGATTGTCTCTTTCATTTCTTCACATCAAAGATCAGTGTTGAGAGCCATAGGGTCAGCCCGACGCTGGGAAGAAAGGGTCAAGAAGCGGGCGGCGTGTTACAGCTGAGCGCGCTCACGAGTCTTCCTGATGAGTCTCCCTATACATGTCCAAAAAACAAGCGCACATTCCAGAGTGTGAATCCGAGTCACATTATTATGACCACTATCTATGTCACTGCACCTCTGCTAACCCTCTGTATGGGGCCCCGGAGCAGACGGATGTCACTGCACCTCTGCTAACCCTACTGTCTATGGGGCCCTGGAGCAGACGGATGTCACTGCACCTCTGCTAACGCTACTGTCTATGGGGCCCGGAGCAGACGGATGTCACTGCACCTCTGCTAACCCTACTGCCTATGGGCCCCGGATCTGAGCTATGTCTATGCTACTCTGCTAACCCTACTGTATATGGGGCCCCGGAGCAGACGGATGTCACTGCACCTCTGCTAACCCTACTGTGTATGGGGCCCCGGAGCAGACAGATGTCACTGCACCTCTGCTAACCCTACTGTGTATGGGGCCCTGGAGCAGACGGATGTCACTGAACCTCTGCTAACCATACTGTGTATGGGGCCTCAGAGCAGACGGATCTCACTGAACCACTGCTAACCCTACTGTGTATAGGTCCCCAGAGCAGACGGATATCACTGCACTTCTGCTAACCCTACTGGTTTTGGGGCCTCGGAGCAGACGGATGTCACTGCACCTCTGCTAACCCTACTGTGTTTGGGGCCCGGAGCAGATGGATGTCACTGCACCTCTGCTAATCCTACTGTGTATGGGGCCCCTGAGCAGACGGATGTCACTGCACCTCTGCTAACCCTACTGTGTATGGGGCCCCGGAGCAGACGGATATCACTGCACCTCTGCTAACCCTACTGTGTGAAGGGCCCCGGAGCAGACAGATGTCACTGCACCTCTGCTAACCCTACTGTGTATGGGCCCCGGAGCAGACAGATGTCACTGCACCTCTGCTAACCCTGTGTATGGGGCCTGGGGCAGACGGATGTCACTGCACCTCTGCTGACCCTACTGTGTATGAGGCCCCAGATTCCCAGATGACACCCAAATGAAGCTTGGGGATCACATCCTACTTCTGCATAGTCTATACTGTATGTTATGCTTACCCCTAGACCAGTGCACTTTATTCTTGTGCCCACCAGTGGAGTCGATTCCTGGGACCACCAGTAAAGTTGATTCTTGGGACCACCAGTAAAGTTGATTCTTGGGACCCACCAGTGGAGTTGATTCTTGGGACCACCAGTAAAGTTGATTCTTGGGACCACCAGTAAAGTTGATTCTTGGGACCACCAGGGGAGTTGATTCTTGGGGCCCACCAGTGGAGTTGATTCTTGGGACCCACCAGTGGAGTTGATTCTTGGGACCACCAGTGGAGTTGATTCTTGGGACCACCAGTGAAGTTGATTCTTGGGGACAACAGCAGAGTTGATTCTCGGGGCCCACCAGTGGAGTTGATTCTTGGGACCCACCAGTGGAGTTGATTCTTGGGGATCACCAGTGGAGTTGATCCTTAGGGCCACCAGTGGAGATGATTCTTGGGGCCACCAGTGGAGATGATTCTTAGGGCCACCAGTGGAGATGATTCTTGGGGCCCACCAGTGGAGATGATTCTTGGGACTCACCAGTGGAGATGATTCTTGGGGTCACCAGTGGAGCTGATTCTTGGGGTCACCAGTGGAGCTGATTCTTGAGGCCACCAGTGGAGATGATTCTTGGGACCCACCAGTGGAGTTGATTCTTGGGGCCACCAGTGGAGGTGATTCTTGGGACCCACCAGTGGAGCTGATTCTTGGGGCCACCAGTGGAGTTAGTTCTTGGAGCCACCAGTGAAGTTGATTCTTGGGTCCACCAGTAAAGTTTATTCTTGGGGCCCACCCAACTGCTACTGCACATGCCTCTTGCTTTATTTTTTTGTGCCTTTCTCCCTAAAAAGCAGCCCCAGGACTGTCAAGCCTAGGGGCTCACTAAGCCCATGGGCCCAGGGACTCCCTGTGAGTCAGTCCAAGAATGCCTGCAATATTCACACCGTGAACGTGACGCGTCCTCAGCCTGGAATGGAGCTGTCAGGTGTATGGGCACTCACCTCACCATACATGGGAACCCGCTATCCATGGCGGCAGATCCTGGAAGCTGGAACGTGACAACATGGAAGGAAATTCTATCTTAAAGTTGTGTATTCAGTTGCTACAATATGCAGCATGCTTCCACAGACGTCGCCGGCCTGCCCAGGAAATCTGCAGAGCATCGCGCTCCATGGAGAAGGTGCTGACAGTCCTGGATGAGCGCTGAGTGACAGTGAGCCCTGCCTCAACCTGCAAACCTTACATCTTCTTGTCAGCTTCATGTGGAGCTTAAAAGATACCAGAGCCCCGTAAGTCAGTCAGGGGTCACAGGTAGCCACCCTATCCCTCTATCAGCACTTTAACCCTTCATAAACCAGTGATGCACTGTGTAAACCGGAGGTATTAGTACTATGGTTGCTCGCAAAGAGCCTTTGGAGGATGGCAGGGGGCCTGGGTAGAGCTGTGCCATTGTCTGATACTTGCTCAATAGAGCGGTGAATCTAAGATGGTGCCCACTCCTTGTGCTGAGGGCCACACCTCTGCCAAGCGCTGGTTGTGTTCCCCAGGGAAAGTGGGGAGTCAGTCCATCTGGGTCCAGACCTCGTCCATCTCTGCTAAATTCTTGAGAGCCGCATAAGATAAAGTGACGGGGTCAGAGTTTGACACGTTGTTTAGATTAATATAGTGTACATTTTATAGCTATATACAGTATATATGTGTGTATATATATATATATATATATATACTGCATATACAGTATCTCACAAAAATGAGGACACCCCTCACATTTTTGTCAATTTTGTTTTGTATCTTATTATGGGACAGCACTGAAAATAGGACACTTTGATCCGAAATAAAGTAGTCAGTGCACGGCTTGTATCACAGGGAAATTTGGTGCCCTCAAAATAACTAAACTCAACACACAACCAGCAATGTCTAACCGCTGGCAACAAAAGTGAGGACACCCCTAAGTGACAATAAAAGTGAGGACACCCCTAAGGAAAAATGGACAAATTGTGCCCAAAGTTTCAATATTTTGTGTGGCCGTCATTATTTTCCAGCACCGCCTTAAAGGGGTAGTCTCACTACATTGATTCATCTTACCTCAGTCCTGTTTTCTTGGTTTCGCTTTGAATTCAGGGGCGTGTTTACTGGCTTCTATTAGGCTGCAGTAGAAGCCAGGTCTGTAGCTATAGTAACCAGGGCTGGCAGCCTATCAGGAGAGACTGAACAGGTCTGTAGCTATAGCGACCTGAGGAGCTGATGCAGCCCATACAAGAGGGGATATCTAGGAATAGGTAGGACACTGTTAATGGATATATATATCAAAGTGAATTGTTTTTGCAAGATCTTTGACCTAATAAGTAATCCATGTAGTGAGACAACCCCTTTAACTCTCTTGGGCCTGGAGGTCACTAGAGCTTCACAGGTTGCAGCCACTGGAATCCTCTTCCCTCCTCCATGACGTCACGGAGCTGGTGGATGATAGAGACCTTGTGCTCCTCCACCTTCCGTTTGAGGAGGCCCCATAGATGCTCCATAGGGTTTAGGTCTGGAGACACTTGGTCAGTCCAGCTCCTTTACCCTCATTCTCTTTAGCAAGGCAGTGGGGGTCTTGGAGGTGTTTGGGGTTGTTATCATGTTGGATACTGCTCTGCAGCCCTGAATGGAGGGGATCATGCTCTGCTTCACTTAGTTCACAGGACATGACAGCATTCATGGTTCCCTCAGCGACCTGTAGCTCCCCACAGTCGGCAGCACTCATTCAGCCCCAAACCATGACACTCCCACCACCAGGCTTGACTGTAGGCAGACACACTTGTCTTTGTACTCCTCACCTAGTTGCTGCCATACACACTT
>JAODAL010018388.1:62500-74935 GCA_025379985.1 Phyllomedusa bahiana
CCCCCAGACTTCCTGGGAACACCCCTGGACCACCTGGGAACACCCCCGGACTTCCTGGGGAGCCCCCCGGACCACCTGGTAACACCCCCAGACTTCCTGGGAACACCCTTAGACCACCTGGGAACACACCTAGACTCTATGGGAACACCCCCGGATCACCTGGGAACACTCCTAGACCACTGCCAAAACTGCATGGGATCCTGGCCGGTGACGGCTCTGGGTTCAGAGATGGGGTCTCCCCTGGAGCAGATTGGTTCTTGCCTTGTGGGTTCCAGGGCATTCACCAGTGGGGAGGTTGGGCTTAAAATCCTTGTCTCCCTCCTTTCACCCTCATTTTCCCCACCCTTGGTTGAACTTGATGGACACGTGTCTTTTTTCTATATTATGTAACCCCTAGATCGCATGGAAACACCCCCGGACCATTTGGGAACACCTCTACCCAGCCTGGGGACTCCCCTGGACCACCTGGAAAAATCCCTACCAAGTCTGGGAACACCCCTAGACCACTGCCAAAATTGCATGGGAACATCCCTGGACTATCTGGAAATGGCCCCAAACTGCCCGGGAGAGCCTGTTTTGGGGTGGGGTTAGAATAAGCCCCACCCCTTTGTGGGCCCTCAATAAATACTATGGCGGGCCGCTGGGGGTTCACCTGTATGTTGTGCAGGCTTGATCTAAAGACTGAAAAACAATCACGACCTTGTCCCAATCGTGACTGATGACTTGGTGCAAAATGTGTCCTATGCTGATAACCTAGGTGTTATGGTTAGTGGCCCACATGAGTGATTGCCCTTTATGATGGGAGTTGTAGTTGCAGAATCCCCCTCATCCTCCGCAGCTGAGAGATTCCACTTTCTTTCAGACTTGGTTGAATCCAAAATAATCCTTTTTGAGCGCAGCCTCCTCCGTTCTCTGATTAGACCCAACCATGGTGACCTTCCTCTATTCTCAGAGCGACTCCCAACATCCAGTCACTGGGGTCAGGGCTGAGCGTTGGGAGCTGACATCCTATTTCTTCATTCCTGACATCCCGGAAACTCAATTATCTATGAGGGTAATTGGACGTGATGGGGTCAGACTTCCGTCTATGAACTGCCCAGGCTCATGGAAAGTGACTGATGAGGCTTCATTAATTGGACAGACTTCATCCAGACGCTTCCTATCTGGGTCTCACACTGGGGCTCTCGGTTCGCATATCTTGATCAAAACATGTTTAAGCTGCCCACGACTTTCAACGTGGTCTCAAAATCGGGCAGTCCTATCCTATCTTTACCTCTCAATCGAGCCAATCAGGCCTCTCACTGGGTCACCGACCTCCATTATTCAGAGAGAAAAAATAAAAAAAAACACCCAACCTGCAAAGCTGCCCTTCTTATGACAGCCTGTGAGAGTGGGCGGGGACAGAAACCCAAAATGGAAGCACCCCTTCCTTCCCATATAGGTTTAAAATCAATGTACACCAAGTATAACGTATGTTTTCTGCACACAAAAACATTCTGAAAAAACGTATGCAAACCTGGGTGCCACTGGCAGGGCTGCGGCACACATGTAATTATACATGTACACACACAGTACCGCCGCCAGCGGCACATTTCTGCAAAAAGGGCAATACACTACGTGGAAATCCCTAAAGAAGCATTTATGCTATCTATCATACATGAAAAAACTTTGAGACTCTCGTTCGCATATCTTGATCAAAACATGTTTAAGCTGCCACGACTTTCAACGGGTCTCAAATCGGGCAGTCCTATCCTATCTTTTACCTCTCAATCGAGCCAATCAGGCCTCTCACTGGGTCACCGACCTCCGAACCGAGAGTCTCAAAGTTTTTTCATGTATGATAGATAGCATAAATGCTTCTTTAGGGATTTCCACGTAGTGTATCACACTGGGGCTTGCACAGAATATGTGACCCCAACCCTCATCTTCTTCTCATCCATTTTAGGTAAAAATAGCAGTGTTCTTAGCTTGTAAGCATTGGGGCTCCTGCAATGGGTTTCTGCAATATCTGCCCCCTGACGGGTCCCTTATCGGACACAGGAGCTGATTTTATGGCAAGTCCAGCCATGACCTCACTTCTTAAAGGGGATTTCTCACCACATTAATGAGCTTTAAACATGTAGGCAAAAGTAAATGAAGACTTTTACCAAATACATTGCTGTTCTGATTTTGCTTTGTTTAGCAGTTAAAGGTGATCTTACCTCCTGCTTGCCTAGGCTATCGACAAGCTTTCCCTGCTGTCATTACTCCAGCTGCCCTGTCCGATCATGCTGATATCACTCCCTGCTGTGGCTTATCAGCAGCACGGTAGCTTGTTTATCTATGTTACTGATGAACTTTAAACCTTTAGAGCTCTGTACTACTGTCTACAAACCTCTTGCACTTATTTTATTGTAACAGGTTCAGCAGAACTGATAAAACAATCACAACTGTAGAATTGCCTGGGGATACATAAGAGGTCTGCATAATGCAAATGTGGCTCTCAGTAAAAATGAGTTTGACCCCCTGCCATAGACCTACATGCAGGGCCGTCTTTCCCATTGGGCCAGGTAGGCGCTTGCCCGGGGGCCCCACAGCCTTGGGGGGCCCCTCCTGGGCAGCCGCCTACCTTGCCCAGTGGAGCGACAGCCCCTGCGGCGGGTCCGGGCAGCGCGACACTCTGCAGGAGGCCGCCGGACCCGCCGCGTCTTTAAGCAGCGCAGGAGATGAGGACATCACCTCCTGCGCCGCTGTATATCCTCGGCCGGCAGCCCCGCAGGTTTCCGGCCGAGAAATACCAGGAGCAACGTCCCGCGTAGGAGGGCGTGATGATGTCACGCCGCTCACGCCGGAAACAAGCTCCCGGAGCGGCGGACCACAGCAGGAGCGCGGAGTTGGTAAGTAACAGTTTTTAAATAGTTTTTTTTCATCTACAGGGGCACTGGCTACAGGGGGCACTGGCTACAGGGGCTACAGGGACACTGGCTACAGGGGGCTACAGGGGACACTGGCTCCAGGGGTCACTGGCTACAGGGGGAGACACTGGCTACAGAGGGGACACTGGCTACGGGGACACTGGCTACAGGGGGCAACTGGCTGCAGGGGACACTGGCTACAGGGGGCACTGGCTACAGGGGGCACTGGCTACAGGGGGAACAGGCTACAGGGGACACTGGCTACAGGGGGCTACAGGGGACACTGGCTACAGGGACACTGGCTACAGGGGGCTAATAGGGACACTGGCTACAGTGGGCTCCAGGAGCAACTGGCTACAGGGGACATGGCTACAGGGGCCACTGGCTACAGGGGCCACTGGCTACAGGGGGCTTCACGGGCCACTGGCTACATGGGGACACTGGCTACAGGGGACATGGCTACAGGGGACACTGGCTACAGGAGCAACTGGCTACAGGGGGACACTGGCTACAAGGGGGACATGGCTACCAGGGGACATGGCTACAGGGGGCTACCGGGGACAATGGCTTCAGGGGACTCTGGCTACAGGGGCTTCAGGGGACACTGGCTACAGGGACACTGGCTACATGGGCTACAGGGGACACTGGCTACAGTTGGCTACGGGGGCCACTGGCTACCAGGGGGCATTTATATAAGGGGTATATACTACAGGGGCTATATAAAGGGGGCATACAAAAAGGGGCTGTATAAAAGGGAATGTATTTAAGGGGCTATGTAAAGGGGCATATACTATAGGGGGATATATACAGGGGGCTATATTCTTCTGGGACCATAAGTTATACAGGGGGCTATATAAAAAGGGGCCATACATCTTACAGGGGCTGTAAACCTCCTACAGGGGCAGCATATGTACCTACAAAGAGCTGTAGACCTATCTACTACGGTCTACATACCTACCTATTCAATGGGGGGTAACATTACTACCTATTTATTTAATGGAGGTGTCCATAACACATGGGGGAAAAGGATTCTAATAAGTTTGTGTGTTACATTCTGCAGGGACGAGTTGCGGCCGGAAGAAGGTGTCATGGTGGTCTGGACAGAAGAAGAGGAAAAAGAACGATTCAAGGAACGACAGATCAGACAGGACGTCTCCGGTGAGTCCCTGGTGTCAGGCGTTACTTTTGCTTCTATATTCGACCAGTGCTGTAGTCTCTGTCATGTAATGGTGACCTGAGCTGCTAGATGGCGGTGCTGTAGGTCAAAAGTTTGTTAGCAGTAATCTATATATTTGTTTCTGTGAGTAGTTGGTTTTTTTTTTGGGGGGGGGGCAGTGCACAGCTCTGCCCAGGGGCCCATAGTGCTGTGAAGACGGCCCTGCCTACAGGCTGTAGAAAGGCTTGGACTGACCCTCAGGGGAACAGGTAAAACCCCTGGTGGGCCCCAGGGTATGGTGAGGCTTTGGGAATGGAAGAACTGGACTGCTTTCCAGGGAAAGAAAGCAAGAGGAATGTACAGTAGCTGTTGAGTGGGTCCCCAGAATCAACTGCACTGATGGGTTCTAAGAATCAGCTCCACTGGTGGTCCCAAGAATCAACTCCACTGGTGGGCCCCAAGAATCAGCTCCACTGGTGGCCCCAAGAATCAACTCCACTGGTGGACCCCAAGAATCAACTCCACTGGTGGACCCCAAGAATCAACTCCACTGGTGGGCCCCAAGAATCAGCTCCACTGGTGGCCTCAAGAATCAAATCAAAACACTCCACTGGTGGGTACCAAGAATCAACTCCACTGGTGGTCCTCAAGATTCAGCTCAAAAGGTGGCTCCAAGAATCATCTGTACTGGTGGCTCCAAGAATCATCTGTACTGGTGGCCCCAAGAGTCAAGTCCACTGGTGGACCCCAAGAATCAACTCCACTGGTGTGCCCCAAGAATCAACTCCACTGGGGGCCCCAAGAATCAACTCCACTGGTGGACCCCAAGAATCAACTCCACTGGTGGGACCCCAAGAATCAACTCCACTGGTGGCCCCAAGAATCAACTCCACTGGTGGCCCCAAGAATCAACTCCACTGGTGGGTACCAAGAATCAACTCCACTGGTGGGCCTCAAGAATCAGCTCAAAAGGTGGCTCCAAGAATAATCAGTACTGGTGGCTCCAAGAATCATCTGAACTGGTGGCTCCTAGAATCAACTCCACTGGTGGCCCCAAGAATCAACTCCACTGGTGGGCCCCAAGAATCAACTCCACTGGTGGGCTCCAAGAATCAACTCCAATGGTGGGCCCCAAGAATCAACTCCACTGCTGGGCCCCAAGAATCAACTCCACTGGAGGGCCCCAAGAATCAACTCCACTGGTGGGCCCCAAGAATCATCTCCACTGGTGCCCCCAAGATTTATCTCCACTGGTGGGCCCCAGGAATCAATTCTACTGGTGGGTCCCAAGAATCAACTCCACTGGTGGGCCCCAAGAATCAACTCCACTGGAGGGCCCCAAGAATCAACTCCACTGGTGGGCCCCAAGAATCAACTCCACTGGTGCCCCAAGAATCTACTCCACTGGTGGGCCCCAAGAATCAACTCCACTGGTTGATCCCAAGAATGGGCTCCTTGCACATGGTATGAAGGAAGCCACATGCTGGTTCTTGCCCTCAGGGCCCAGACGTTTGGAGCAGTCTTTGTTCAATAGTTGCTCCTTCCTCACTTGGAGCCATATGTGGAGTCATATATCCCAAACCCAAGTTGCCCTAGGTGGGCCCAGATAAATATGGCTCCAATATTAGACATTGGTACCAAATCTCCAGCAGAAGACAACCCCTGACAAACATCTCCTCCCAATCCCTGGGTGACGGTGAAGTCTCCTCACTTGTCCCTGCCCTGTAATGTGCATTGATCATCCCCGTCCATAAAAACCAAATAGATTTGACATAAATCTGTATGAAATAAACTTGTCACCCGAGGAAACGCCTTTATTTCCAGGCGGCTGATGACATCCTTCAGGGAGAGCAATTCTGCTTCACCTTCCAGGTGATAAATCACATTTTGTGTCTCCAACTATTCCCAAGTCCTTCAAGTTCTAAGAAGCCGCCAGAAAGAAGACAGAAGAGACCGAGAGCAGAATGTGATTATCCCATTGTGCTGACAGAGTAATGACACCTTACTGCAGGAAAATCAGACCCACTCCAGCAGAGACGTGTAAACGAGATGACAGAGACCATCCCCACCCGTCACAGCTAAAGGGACCCCTATGGGAGAGCAGCTCCACCAAGTACAGGAACACAGAGGGAGATGAGAGCAGCAGGAGTGCAAGTACTCAGTGACTGCACCAGCAGAATAGTGAGTGCAGCTCTGGAGGATAATACAGGATGTAACTCAGGATCAGTACAGGATGAGTAATGTATGTACAGTGACTGCACCAGCAGAATAGTGAGTGCAGCTCTGGAGGATAATACAGGATGTAACTCAGGATCAGTACAGGATAAGTAATGTATGTACAGTGACTGCACCAGCAGAACAGGGAGTGCAGCTCTGGAGGATAATAAAGCATAAGTAATGTATGTACAGTGACTGCACCAGCAGAATAGTGAGTGCAGCTCTGGAGTATAATACAGTAATGTAACTCAGGATCAGTACAGGATAAGTAATGTATGTACAGTGACTGCACCAGCAGAATAGTGAGTGCAGCTCTGGAGGATAATACAGGATGTAACTCAGGATCAGTACAGGATAAGTAATGTATGAACAGTGACTGCACCAGCAGAATAGTGAGTGCAGCTCTGGAGGATAATACAGGATGTAACTCAGGATCAGTACAGGATAAGTAATGTATGTACAGTGACTGCACCAGCAGAATAGTGAGTGCAGCTCTGGAGGATAATACAGGATGTAACTCAGGATCAGTACAGGATAAGTAATGTATGTACAGTGACTGCACCAGCAGAATAGTGAGCGCAGCTCTGGAGGATAATACAGGATGTAACTCAGGATCAGTACAGGATAAGTAATGTATGTACACAGTGACTGCACCAGCAGAATAGTGAGTGCAGCTCTGGAGTATAATACAGGATGTAACTCACGATCAGTACAGGATAAGTGATGTATGTACAGTGACTGCACCAGCAAAATAGTGAGTGCAGCTCTGGAGTATAATAAAGGATGTAACTCAGGATCAGCACAGGATATTGTAATGTATGTAGACAGTGACTGCACCAGCAGAATAGTGAGCGCAGCTCTGGAGGATAATACAGGATGTAACTCAGGGTCAGTACAGGATAAGTAATGTATGTACAGTGACTGCACCAGCAGAATAGTGAGCACAGCTCCGGAGGATAATACAGGATGTAACTCAGGATCGATACAGGATAAGTAATGTATGTACAGTGACTGTAACAGCAGAATAGTGAGTGCAGCTCTTGATGATAATTGAGGTTTTTTCTTTTGTTCAGTACAGGATAGGTAATGTATGTACAGTGACGGCACAAGCAGAATAGTGAGTGCAGCTCTGGAGTATAAAAACAGGATGTAACTCAGGATCAGTACAGGATAAAGTAATGTATGTACACAGTGACTGCACCAGCATAATAGTGAGTGCAGCTCTGGAGGATAATAAGGATGTAACTCGGGATAGTACAGGATAAGTAATGTATGTACAGTGACTGCACCTGCAGAATAGTGTGTGCAGCTCTGGAGGATATTACAGGATGTTACTCAGGGTCAGTACAGGAGAAGTAATGTATGTACATAGTCACTGCACCAGCAGAATAGTGAGTGCAGCTCTGGAGGATAATACAGGATATAGCTCAGGATCAGTACAGGATAATTAATGTATTACACAGTGACTGCACCAGCAGAATAGTGAGTGCAGCTCTGGAGGATAATACAGGATGTAACGTAATGTATTACCAGTGACGCACCAGCAGAATAGTGAGTGCAGCTCTGGAGATAATACAGGATGTAACTCGGGATCAGTACAGGTAAGTAATGTTGTACAGTGACTGCACCAGCAGAATAGTGATGCAGCTCTGGAGTATAATACAGGATGTAAACTCGGATCAGTACAGGATAAGTAATGTATGTACAGTGACTGCACCAGCAGAATAGTGAGTGCAGCTCTGGAGGATAATACAGGATGTAACTCGGGATCAGTACAGGATAAGTAATGTACGTACACTGTGGTGACATAAGGAAGCGTTTTCATGATGCAGCGCGCTGTTGATAAATTTGCCTCATTAAACCTGCCTGGAAATTGACTTCATTGATTGCAGATATTTGCTGTTTCTGAGAATTTCCTGTGCGGCGCAATGTTGGTGTTATATGACTGCGCTGATTATAATGGGAGCAGAATGGTTCGCTTAATATTTCGCGTCAGACCTGAGGATGAGAAGTGTGAATATAATGGGGTGACCACGTTCCCCTCCCGCTGCACCCTCCGTTTGGCTATTTCGCATCGTCGCTCACATTCCAACGTATTCATTAGGACCTGGGATGCATTAATAATCCCGCTTATTAGGGATGTGATTGACTGGTGAGAAACGCGTCAGTCACTCTCCATAGCAGAACAGCCTCTGGTATTAATTCTTTAGTCTTAAGAATAATTGTCCCTTTAAGAAACAATGGCCTCCAGCCCATACAGGTGGATTAGTCGGCCATGTCCTGTCCTGTTTACATGGAGGGGGGGGGGGGGTGGCCAGGACTTGGAGGAATGTGTTACCTGCAGAGGGGTGGGGGTGCGGCAGGTTGGGGAGGTCAGCCAAAGGACAGATGTATGTAGAGAGGGTGGGGAGCACCCAGGTAGATGAGACCGCTCGGGGCATCCGCTGAGAGGAAGAGAATTAGGAAACTGTGTGATAAGAGACTTCACAGACAGGAACTAAAGGAAGCGTAAAATTCAAACCTGTCTATAGAAACATAAAGCGTAACACGCGTAGGTTTAATCTCCAGGTAATGTTGGGTAAATCCACTACTTTTATTATCCTGTGTTCATCCTGAGTTACTACATGTCTCACCCTCCAATCACATCCAGAGCTGCAATCACACTTCTGCGGTTGCATCATGTTTTACACTCCAATCACATCCAGAGCTGCAATCACACTTCTGCGGTTACATCATGTTTTACACTCCAATCACATCCAGAGCTGCAATCACACTTCTGCGGTTACACCATGTCTCACACTCCAATCACATGCAGAGCTGCAATCACACTTCTGCGGTTACATCATGTTTTACACTCCAATCACATCCAGAGTTGCAATCATACTTCTGTGGTTACACCATTTCTCACACTCCAATCACATGCAGAGCTGCAATCACACTTCTGCGGTTACATCATGTTTTACACTCCAATCACATGCAGAGCTGCAATCACACTTCTGCGGTTACATCATGTTTTACACTCCAATTACATCTAGAGCTGCAGTTGTGTCTCCTCATTTACATGCTGTCTTCTACTCCAGTCCTACTGAGAGCTGCAATTATGTTATCAGTGTTATATCATGTCTTATGATCTAGTTCTATCCAGAGCTGCAGTAAGTGATGCACTTGCTCACCATATACTATTAGTCCTGGTAGTCACTATTGGTCTAAGTGGTCACCATTTACTATTAGTCCTGGTGGTCACCATATACTTTGGTCCTGATGGTCACTATTGGTCTAAGTGGTCACCATTTACTATTAGTCCTGGTGGTCACCATATACTTTGGTCCTGATGGACACTATTGGTCTAAGTGGTCACCATTTACTATTAGTCCTGGTGGTCACCATATACTTTGGTCCAGGTGGTCACCATTTTCTATTAGTCCTGGTGGTCACCATATACTATTAGTCCTGGTAGTCACTATTGGACCAAGTGGTCACCATTTACTATTAGTCCTGGTGGTCACTATTGGACCAAGTGGTCACCATTCACTATTAGTCCTGGTGGTCACCATTTACTATTAGTCCTGGTGGTCACTATTGGACCAAGTGGTCACCATTTACTATTAGTCCTGGTGGTCACTATTGGACCAAGTGGTCACCATTTACTACTAGTCCTGGTGGTCACCATATACTATTAGTCCTGGTAGTCACTATTGGTCCAAGTGGTCACAATTTACTATTAGTCCTGGTGGTCACCATTTACTTTGGTCCAAGTGGTCACCATTTACTATTGGTCCAAGTGGTCACAATTGACTATTAGTCCTGGTGGTCACCATTTACTATCGGTCCTGGTGGTCACCATATACTATCGCTCCCGTGTGACCACAATGAAGTGTTGCTCTGTGGTTGGTGGCTGCTCACACATTTTGTTTTGGGGGTTGGATGGGATGATTGTCCTCCCTCCCCCATATTACAGGGCTAGAATGTGGCAGGTTCCTGAAGGCTTGGCTCAGACCTGCTCTGTAATGGATTCCGGACCCCGGCCACAAATAACAGAGATTCTGCCAAGGAACAGAGGAATTCAAACAATTAACCTGGCAAAAATCAAAGTGTGCATTTCCATAGCGCGCCCAGCTCCCGACAGACACCACTACGGTCTATTACATGGGAAGAGACACTGGAAGAAGGCACCGAGCATCTCTATGCGCCAAGCACATGTAACGTGCCTACAGGGATCAGACGCAAGGGTTACATGATGTACAGTGCTGAGTATGTGTAACATCTGCAGAAGCCACTGATGTATGTGAGCATCGCAGCGCTGAGTATATGTCACTTGCAGAGGTCAGTGATGTCTATGAGGGTCCCATACTGTACAGCGCTGAGTATATGTAAGATGCCTGCAGAGGTTGGTGATGTCTATGAGGGTCCCATACTGTACAGCGCTGAGTATATGTAAGACGCCTGCAGGGGTCAGTGATGTCCATGAGGGTCCCATACTGTACAGTGCTGAGTATATGTAAAATGCCTGCAGAGGTCGGTGATGTCCATGAGGGTCCCACACTGTACAGGGCTGAGTATATGTAAGACGCCTGCAGAGGTCGGTGATGTATATGAGGGTCCCATACTGTACAGCGCTGAGTATATGTAAGACGCCTGCAGAGGTCAGTGATGTCTATGAGGGTCCCATACTGTACAGCACTGAGTATATATAATGCACCTACAGAGGTCGGTGATGTATATGAGGGTCCCATACTGTACAGCGCTGAGTATATGTAAGATGCCTGCAGAGGTCGGTGATGTCCATGAGGGTCCCATACTGTACAGAGCTGAGTATATGTAAGATGCCTGCAGAGGTCAGTGATGACTATGAGGGTCCCATACTGTACAGTGCTGAGTATATGTAAGATGCCTGCAGAGGTCGGTGATGTCCATGAGGGTCCCATACTGTACAGAGCTGAGTATATGTAAGATGCCTGCAGAGGTTGGTGATGTCCATGAGGGTCCCATACTGTACAGCGCCGAGTATATGTAAGACGCCTGCAGAGGTCGGTGATGTCCATGAGGGTCCCATACTGTACAGTGCTGAGTATATGTAAGATGCCTGCAGAGGTTGGTGATGTCCATGAGGGTCCCATACTGTACAGAGCTGAGTATATGTAAGATGCCTGCAGAGGTTGGTGATGTCCATGAGGGTCCCATACTGTACAGTGCTGAGTATATGTAAGATGCCTGCAGAGGTTGGTGATGTCCATGAGGGTCCCATACTGTACAGTGCTGAGTATATGTAAGACGTCTGCAGAGGTCAGTGATGTCTATGAGAGTCCCATACTGTACAGCGCTGAGTATATGTAAGATGCCTGCAGAGGTCGGTGATGTCTATGAGGGTCCCATACTGTACAGCGCTGAGTATATGTAAGACGCCTGCAGAGGTCTATGAGGGTCCCATACTGTACAGCGCTGAGTATATGTAAGACGCCTGCAGAGGTCGGTGATGTCGATGAGGGTCCCATACTGTACAGAGCTGAGTATATGAAGATGCCTGCAGAGGTCGGTGATGTCCATGTGGGTCCCATACTGTACAGCGCTGAGTATATGAAGATGCCTGCAGAGGTCGGTGATGTCTATGAGGGTCCCATACTGTACAGCGCTGAGTATATGTAAGATGCCTGCAGAGGTCAGTGATGTCTATGAGGGTCCCATACTGTACAGCGCTGAGTATATGTAAGATGCCTGCAGAGGTCAGTGATGTCTATGAGGGTCCTATACTGCACAGTGCTGAGTATATGTAAGACACCTGCAGAGGTCTATGAGGGTCCCAAAACTGTTACAGCGCTGAGTATATTGTAAGATGCCTGCAGAGGTCGGTTTTTGTCCATGAGGGTCCCATAAATGTACAGCGCTGAGTATATGTAAGAAAGCCTGCAGAGGTTGGGTGTGTTCCATGAGGTTCCCAACTTACAGCGCTGAGTATATGTAAGATGCCTGCAGAACTCAGTGATGTCTATGAGGGTCCCTAAGTTGTCCCTATGTCATGGAAAGCGGAAGTGACATCAGAAGTCATGCATTGTGTCCAACATGACCTAGGGAAACCCAAAGTGATGTCAAGTGGCTGCACCAGGAATGTAAAGGGGAGAGCGGGAGCGATGCTGTTAGATAAATTAACCCCATAAACCCCGTCTGTAATTT